>PVIC010039637.1:0-17043 GCA_004025085.1 Thryonomys swinderianus | reverse complement strand
GTGGATTTTGTGATCGCGGCCATTCTTTGTGGAGTGAGATGGAATCTCAATGTTGTTTTCATTTGCATCTCTCGAATGACCAGAGATGTTGAGCATTTCTTCATATGTTTCTTGGCTGCTTTGACTTCTGCCTCTGAGAAGTGTCTGTTCATTTCAGTTGCCCATTTTTGAATTGGGTCTTTAAACTTGGGGAGGCTGACCTGTTTGAGTTCTTTATATATTGTCGATATGATATTTAATTCTTAATTTTTTAAGAAAACTTTCATCTGGTCAAAGATTTTAAATAATCACACAATGCTAGATAGTACAGTAAAAAAGAGGAAAGTACATGATAGAATGAGATGATGTCTGATATAGTCCAAATAACTTTCACTGATAATTTTGCCTGATAATTGTAAGGCAGTTCTACTCCATTTTGCAATGATGTTTTTGTTGTAGTCAGCACAGTCTGAACAATCTGTGTGTTCTCATAAATGTGTTCTGAAATTTTCAATGGGTCATATAATAGAGTGTCTCTATGAGATAGTCTTTACTTTTCATTGCCAAAGATTTTAAAATATGGTTTACCTTGACCTTTCAATTTCACTCTTGATTGTCATACAAGCTCATTTTAATGTTTATACCTTTCCTAATAAGTCATATTTCCTACCCACAGACTTGATGCTATTCAGGTTTTAAAAAATAATTTACTGAGTTGCCAATTTGCCAATATATATTATCTATCTGTCTGTCCATCCATCTGTCTGTCCATCTGTCCATCCATCCATCTGTCTGTCTATTTGCTGTATATGCTGTGTTTTAAAGCACGAGTAGTGGCACCAGCAATTATAAATTCATTGTCTGGATGGCTTGATTCCTGCCATAGTGCCAGTTTTCTTGTGTTTGATGAGACACATAAAGCAGTTGTGGGAGAATGCTTGTCAGTGGTATCCATGGTAACTCCAAAGCTACTCTGAAACTCAGAGGCATGGAGTAAGCCACAGTAATAGGTCTCATTATAAGGGCAAAATACATAAAAGCTTCATGCATATGCTTTAATTAGTTTCCAAAAATAGCTAGAAGTGGTAAAGATTTAATGAAATAGTATGTTTCACTGTTAAGAAATAGTGTGGACAGCACCTGAAATGTAACGGTGGTCCTTTCTCTTACTGGAGTAAGCAGTGATAAATTCTGAGTATGCACAGTGGCACAGTGTCATAGTCTCAAGGTGGACATAGGAGCTCACACTGATAAAAGGAAGACCTTTTTGAAAAGAAATTTGTAAGAAGAAGTCCTTTTTGTAGAATTATAGAATTTCCTTATTTATCACTGTTCTCATCCTTACAGCATAATTTATTCAGAACCGTACCTTCAGGCTTTTCTTTGTAGGTCCTGATCTAACTGGGAAAGGTACTTTCCATCTACACAATGTGCAGGGATGATTCCACACATTGCTGTTTTAAATGCAAATAAGACAGTAGCCAAAATTCTTATTGTTCAGGTATATTAAGTTTTCAATCGTTTTTGAAAAATATTAAATTTGAATGAATTAAAACAAGACAGGAAAAGAGGACTAGAATAATTAAGTATTTCTGTTAGAGAATTATGATGGATAAAAGATTAATAAGTCTTTTAAGAGAAAATTCTTTAAAGATTTTCTTTTGAATTGCAATCTGTAAAGAATAATCTTGTATTGCATTGCACTTCAACACATTATTTCTTCCTGTTGCTATAGAAACTAATTCTGGTGCAGCTGTGATTGCTAATCAAAATTCTAACATTATACAACCTTTTTCCCCCTTAGTGCTCTATTTTATTTTTAGTTACAAAATCATAAATGTCAACGTTGAGTTCATAATAATGGTCAAAACATTAATGCAAAGAATTTAAAAAATTTGAGCCTCTTTCTTTGAAAATAAAGAAGTATATAGTTACAGTGAATAATAAGGAAACAATGTCTTTTTGCTGAATTAAAAAGGTCTATAATTGCTATATTACACCAACACTGTGAACCACTTAACTGCTTTATAATCATAAGTTGCTACTATTTCATCCATTTATTTTTGCTGTGTCTGGTACTTGTGATTATAAAAATGAAAAAAAGTCCTCGGCGTGGCTGAAGTGTCTTAACACAACTTCCTTATTGTTTTATTGTCAGAGTTTGTAGAGCACATCCCCAAGTAATGTGCTAAGTAGAAGCTGGTATTGGTATGTACACCCTAACACCTGTGTTGTTTCCTCCAGCCAGTGTAAATCTGTGTGTATTTTACCAGGCAGAGTTACATTTTTTTGTCTAAGAATATGGTATCTTTTCCATTTCATAAAACAAACATAAAGACTTCTCATCAGTTTATTTATAGCACAATAAATTCTTTCTGCACACAAACACACCCTTCAGTGGCTTAGTGATTATTACAAATTATTGATTAGCTTTAAATGAAAACTCAGATGTGATATAATCACAATCTTCTTTTATATCAATAAAAATAAAACGAGCAAATTGGCATATTTCATGTGCTCATTGACAGAAGTCTATAAAATTCTAGAAGCATATAAACTATTAGATAACTTGAGAAAGTACTAGATCCTTAAACTAGGACCTGGAAATAAAGTCAGCCCTTTTTAATTAAGTGTGCATATTTGAGGTAACTTGATACTGTAAACTCTTGGCTTTCATATGCCTCAAAGCTATCTGGAAATTTATTCCATAAGCATGAAAATCCTAATTATTTTATGAAGATCTTTCTGATTTGTATTTTATACTTAGTTGAGTCTTTAGTGGTAATTTGGTGTCATAAGTAACAATTGATTATAAAGTAGAAACATGCATTAAGATGCTTATGCTAATATAAATTGCATGATATGTATTGATAAATGGCTTTTGATAGGAGTAGCAATCCTATATATTATGTTCTGGAAATACTTGTTTGTTTACTTTTTCAAAAGCTTTTCTCTTGAGTTGGAGTTAAATGGCATAGAGTTCTGTAGTTTAACAAGTGTAGAAGTTCTCCAAAATTAATCTGAAAACAAATTTAGTAGTTCTTTTGATCTTTCTTCAGAACACTTAAAAAAGATGAAAAATCTAAGTCTAATTCATTTATCCTTTTTGATCCTCGCCTACCTCATAGGATTATTATATTAATCTAATAATTATAATGACTATCATTTACTATCACCATGAACACTCTGTGAAGCACTTAAAATCTTATTTCAGTTAATTCTTAACAATCCCTGTCAGATTGGTACTGTTTTATAGTATAAATTACTTTCCTAATTTATAGATGAGCCAGTGAAGGCATCAGAAATATAGAGAAGTTGACAGTAGCCACCAAACTAGAGAAGAAAATAGAAGGAGGCAGGGTCACACCCCACCCACATTCTTAGCCCCTCTTACATATTCTGTAGATCCCGTATTTATTCCATTGGACTAAGCTATAGATACAAAGATTAGCATCTTTGCCCATTGCATCCACTGCCCTGTTATTTACCTTGCTTCTAAATAAGGGTGGAAAAAATGTGCATTACCCTTTCAGAAATATCTCTTAGGAACGTCACAGGCAACAATGAATTATGTTTTATAATTTCTCTACTATTATGAGAAAACACCCCCAGAAAGTAGTCCATTGTTTCTCTCTGGTGTGTTTCCTTTGTATAGACTTATGGCACCAGAGCTGTACATCTTTGCTATTCATATAGGATTTGCATTTGTATGTAGTAGTTTCTACATGATGAGTTGATTTTTAGATATGGTATAGTGTTGTGTTTTATGTAATTTCCTTTCATCTGAGTTTTTCCCTTTAGTGAACAACTTTAAGCTTTTTGAGAACAACACTCCATCTTACTTATTTTATATCACTTGACAATTGGTATTTGGTACTTTATTTATACTTTATCTGTTAAGACCTTATGTTTTAGACTTTGGGACTATTAAGAGTCAGAATCTCACACAAAGAGGAGAAATATATGTTTTAAGAGCTTTAGTGAAATACAGTTCTCATGCCATGAAACCTACTCAACAGTGGTACAATTCAGTGGCTTTTCATGTGTTTAGAGGGTTGTACAGTCATCAGGACATTTTCCTCTTGCAGCCATTAGTAGTTACCTCTCACTACCACCCAGCCACCAGGTAACTACTAATGTCGTTTTTGTCTTTATCTTCTGTTCCAAACCTTTCTTAGAAATGAAATAACAAAATATATGGCATTTTGTGAGTGATTTTTGTTGCTGAGCATAGTGATTTGAAGTTTATTTCATGTGGTGGTATGTTTATTTCTATCACCACCACATTTTGTTTATCATCACCACTTGATGTGTATGGGGTCTTTCTACTTTTGGATACTTATGAATTATCCTGTGAATATTTATGTACAAGCATTTTGTTGTTGAATATTTTTACTTTTCTTGAGTAAATACAAATGTAAGAGAGGAATTGTTGGGTCATATTGTAACTCTGTATTTAAAATTTTGAGATACTACCAAACTCTTTGTCCAGAGTGGTTTTTCAGGTGATGAGTATACTTAATCATCAGCCATGGTGAAGCTTCTAGTTTTCCATGCCTTGTTCACACTTCTCTAGTCTATGAGATGTGACCAAAATATGCTATGAAAGTTTGCATTTTAAAAAAATGTATCACAGTAAAAGATATGCTGCTGTTAAGCCCCTTGAAATCCTCCCCCACTTTGAACACATTTGTCTCATCATCCTTACCAGTTTTTGGAAGTTCTAGAAGTCCTCTTCCATGAGTGTCTTTAGGAGGTGAGCTAAAATTATAGTAAATGCTGTTGCTGAGTGCTGCCCAGCAGAAAGGCAGCTTGGCGAGGTCATTTTGTTGTGTCTCATCCGTCTTACCAGATTCAGCATCGTGAAGCTTCAGGTTCTTTCCCAGTATTAAAATGACATGAAAAGTAAGTGATTTGAATCAGTTTGTGATATCATGGCAGCCACAAGAACCCTTAAAGACACAAGAGAGAGTTTCTAGAAAGTGGCAAGGCATCTACGACTGTACCACCTGGAAGGTGCCTGCTTTCAGCCGAGAGTAGTAGCAAGCATGCTGAGATAACATGTTCACAGAAAGAGAGAGGACCGTGGCGTTAATGCAGTGTCCTTTTCACTGTAATCAATTGTTTTGAAGTTTAAACACCCACTGTGTATCTCAATCATGTTTTCTGTGTTGAACAGTGATGAGAGTGTGTGCTACTCTCTTCTTCCAGGTTTCAGAGGGAATGCCTTCAGTCCTTCTCTCCATGTAGTAGGATACTAGCTGTGGCTTTGTTTTATATATATGGCTTTTATCATTTTGGGGGTTAGGTCCTTTTGTATCTGTGTTCAGCAGGACTTTATCATAAAGGTGTTAGATTTTTTATGAAAGCCTGTTAAAGTATCTGTTAGTGGTTATGTGATTTGACCCTTGATTTTATTTGTGTAGTTTGTCATTCTCATTGATTTATGTATGTTGAACTATCCATGTATCCCCCAGATAAAACCACTTGGTTATGATGTATAATCTCAGTGGGGCTTTTAAATTCTCCTAGTGAGACTCTTGTTGAGGATTTTCTTATCTCTGTTGAGGAGAATGGTCTGCAGTTTTCCTTTTGGTTGAGACTTTATTTAGTGTTGGTATCAGGGTAATGTTAGCTTCACAGAATGAATTTGTGGGGACACCTTTCTCTTCTGTTATATGGAAAAATTGAAGGACTGTCAGTGTTAGTTCTTCTCTAAAGGTCCGGTAGAATTCAGCTGTAAATCCCTCTGTCCCTGTGCCTTTTCTATGTGGAAAGAGTTTTAATTACTGCTTCTATATTATTACTTATTCTTGCTGTGTTCAGATTTTGATATCTTTCTGGCTCAGTGTCGGTAGGTAATGTATGTCTAGGAACTTATCTGCTTTTCCCAGATTCTCTAGTATATTGGATTATTCCTGATAATCTTCTGGATTTCAGTGATATGTTGTAATTTCACCTTTTTCAGTTCTAATTTTACTAGTTTAGGGCTTCTGTTTTTTTGGTAAGTTTGGCTAAGGGAAGATAAATCTTGTTTAGTTTTTCAAAGACACCACTCTTTGGCTCATTTGTTTCTTTGATTTAATTTCATTATTTTCCATTGTAATTTTTATTATTTCTTTCTTTCTCCTGATTTTTTTTGTTTTTTGAGACAGGGTCTCGCTTTGTAGTTCAGGCTGGCCTTGAGCTCACTATGTAGCCCAGGCAAGCCTTGAACTCAGCAATCCTCCTGCCTCTGCCTCCTGAGTGCTGGGATTACAGGCGTGAGCCACCACACCCGGCTCTTTCTCCTGATTTCTTGAGTTTGGCTTATTCTTGCTTTTCTAGGATTTCAAAATGCATCAATAGATTATTTGGGGCTATTCTTCAAAAAATTGAAGCAAAGGGCCGGAGGGTTAGCTCAGTGGTTCCGGCGCCTACCTAGCAAGTGCAAGTTCCTGAGTTCGATCCCCAGTAACCACATATAATGCTGGGTGTGGAGACTCACACCCACCAACAATCAACACTGCATACCACAATGCCTGACGTGGTGGCTCACGCCTGTAATCCCAGCACTCGGGAGGCAGAGACAGGAGGATTGCTAAGTTCACAGTGGCTTGCCTGGGCACCATAGTGAGCTCAGGGCCAGCCTGAACTACAAAGCGAGACCCTGTCTCAAAAAAAAAAAAGGCCGGAGGATTAGGTCAATGGTTCTGGTGCCTGCCTCGCAAGTGCAAGGTCCTGAGTTCAATCCCCGGTAACCACATACAATGCTGGGCGTGGAGACTCACGCCCACCAGCAATCAATACCACATACCACAGTGCCGGGTGTGGTGTCATCCCAGCACTAGGGAGGCAGAAGCAGGAGGATTGCTGAGTTCCAGGCTTGCCTGGGCTACATAGTGAGCTCAGAGCCAGCCTGAACTACAAAGTGAGACCCTGTCTCAAAAAAAAAAAAAAAATTGAAGCAAAGGTATAATGGCTATTAAAATTATATTCAGAAATTTCAATACTTTCTCTTGATAATATGAATAGAGAGAAACACAGTAGAAACATAGTGTGAAATGGCAGTAGTATCATCATCTTTTCAGCTGAAGTTGATAAAACACTCTATTTGACAGTAGGAGGGCTCAGACTCTTTAAGTACACATGGTCTTCTTTAAGAAATACAACATGCCTCAATAACTATGAAAGTATCAAATCCCTGTAGACTAAGTTTCCAGTTCAAAACAATTAAACTGGATGTCAGCTATAGCCAAGATACTTGGAAAATATTCAAATGTTACTTATTAAAAATGAATCCTATGGGCCAGGGATTAACTCACTGGCACCATTCCTGCCTGGTAAGCACAAGGTCCTGAGTTTGATCCCCAGTACCAAAAAAATAAAATAAAATAAAATAAAAATTCCAGGTATTGGTGAGAGCAGCATCAGAAGGAAAATTAGTGTTTTGGACTAAATAAAAATGAAAGTACGGTGTGTTACATATGCAGGATGCAACAATAGCAGTGCTCATCCAGTAAGCTCTCATACACTGTTTGCAGGAAAAAGGGAAAACGTTTAAAATTCAGTCATGTGAGCTTTTACTTAACCAACAATGAGCATGAGAAATGAAATAATAAAGATAAGGATAGAAATCAGTGAAATAAAGGAATAAACAAAAGAGAAAATCACTGAGACCAAAAGTTGGTGTTCAGGGAAACTTAGGATTTCTAAATCTCTTACTCAGTTGACCTACAAGGCAAAGGAACATGTGGATCCGCACGGGGTGGGAATGGGCTACCGCTGCAGACACGAGGCGTGAAAGGGTAACAACGTTTATAATTTTGTGCTGTCAATTTTACAACTAAATGAAATAATTTCTCTAATGACCCAAATGACTAAACTTCACCCGGGAGAAAAACACCAGTCTCCATGTAGTGATTTTCAAAACTTCTCACGAAGAAATCTTTGGGCTCATACAGCTTTATTGGTGAGCTCCACTAAATATTCCAGGAGAAGTATTATTGATTCCACCCTAGCTCTTCCAGAAGAAAAAGAGGACGGACATTTCCCGAGACATTGTCTGAGCTGCCAGTTTGTGAGAACAATGTAGAAAAAAAGATGACTATAGTGTTCATGGACCTGGATTTTTAAAACTCTTAAAATCTCATGGGCCGGAGATTTAGCTCAGTGGTTCTGGCGCCTGCCTCACAAGCGCAAGGTCCTGAGTTTGATCCGGTAACCACATACAATGCTGGGCGTGGAGACTCACGCCCACCAGCAATCAATACCACATACCACAGTGTGGGTGTGGTGGCTCATGCCTGTAATCCCAGCACTCGGGAGGCAGAGATGGGAGGATTGCTGAGTTCAAGGCTTGCCTGGACTACATAGTGAGCTCAGGGCCAGCCTGAACTCCAAAGCGAGACCCTGTCTCAAAAAAAAAGAAAAAAAATTAAAATCTCAGTGGTCTTTTGTTGCTGTTAGCACCCAACAAGCGGGAATGTCTGTGGAGATGAAAGGAACAGAGCATCGCAGGCCTTTTTGAATGGCCAGAACCCGCAATCCTGAGGGCATTCAGAGAGGTGCAGAGCAAAGGAGTATCTGTGCACTGCTGGTGAGAAATCACGTTGTTACAGTCAGTGTGGAGATAGTTGGGTCTTTTCTCACCAAATTAAACCTACTCTCCCTACGATCCTGTCAACCCAAAGAGACTGCAAACTTATTTCCACAGGAAAACCTACAGGGGATGTTTGTAGCAGCTCTGTTCTTAAGTGCCAAAACTTGGAATCAGTTGAGATGGTCTCCAGTTATGAGTGAATAGAATGACTTGCATGGTGGTCAGGAGGGTCTGAAAAGACTACAGTGTAATTCTAGCCGTGCATTCTGAAAAAGCAGAGCAGAGGTAGAGGAATCCGCGGGTGATGGGGTACATGGAGTCAGGTTGAGACGGAGACGCCCAGCTCAGAGTTCAGAGGCGGTGGAGAGCTCCACGTGTTGCTGTCGCTGTGGGCTCACTCCCCACATGCAGGCAGAGAGACCCAGGGCCCATCCTGGACATGCAGAATCCTGCGGCCCAGTACCTGGGACCAGTGGACGTGCTGGCGGAGGGCGGCAGGTGCTTGTGCAGGGCTGAGTGTGCACACAAACTCTCAGCCTTTCTCAGTTTTGCTGTGAACCTGCAACTGTTCCTGAAAAGTGAAGTCTATTGTTTAAAGGGTCACAAAGGTGAAAACTATTTTTTTTTCTTTAGACAGAGTCTCACTTTGTAGTTCAGGCTGGCCCTGAGCTCACTATGTAGCCCAGGCAAGACTTGAACTCAGCAACCTCCTGTCTCTTGACTCCCGAGTGCTGGGATAACAGGTATGAGCCAGTACGCCTGGCAGTGAAAACTATTTTGAAAAAGACCATAGTTGAAAGTCAGTGGAGCCCTCACAGCCATTCTGACTTGAGTGCAAAATGATAGCCACTTGGAAATCAGTGTCACAGATGAATTGTGATAGTCCTATAGTGAAACACTGCTCAACAATCAAATACAAATTTCTAATAGATGCGATGATGTAGTTGAATTGCAGAAGCATTTTAAAGTGAAAGATGCCAGGTGCCAAGACTGCTGAGTGGTTTGGTTTACTGGATATGAAGTTCTAGTGGAGGCCTAACTACAGTGAGTGAAAAAAGCCAATCAGCTCCTGGTCTGGGGCTGGACCTGTGGGAGACAGAGGGACAGAGGGAACTCTTGAGAGCTGGAAATGTTCCTGGTCCCCCTTGGGTGGTGAATTTCAAACTCATTAAGAGGGATGCATTTTGTTCCTAGCCAGTTACACTTCAAGAGTACTTTACAGGTGTGGACTGAGCTCACTGTCAGGCTGCAAGAGCAGGACTCTGAACGCTGCCCTGGTGTCCACTGCCTTCCCATGTCCCTGCACTGCTGGCCTGGCCCAGCTGCTGCTGTTCTGTGCCTGCATGCTGCCCAGCACAGGGCTTGGCCTATGGCACTGACCGGTGCCCCCATCCAGATTCCGGTGCCCCTGGTCTGGATGCTAGTGCTCCCCCTGCAGCTTTCTCCTCAGGTTCTGTCCCTCTGCTCCACAGCCGGCCTGCATCCAGGCTCAGGTCCAGCTCTCTGTGGACAGAGCTCTGACCAGCTCCTCCTCACTCTGCTACTTGTTAGCTTTGTCCTGTTTTATGGTTGTTCACAGTACAGGGATGAGTCCAGGATTGGAAGATAATACTGAATAATAATGAGCATAAAGCTAAAATTATAAACTGATACAATGATATAACTGTTAAGATAAGTTGATCTGAACTTACATTTGATTTCAGACAATCTTCTTTTTGGAACTTAGGGAAGTTTCAAAGACTTTGTCAGTAGTTTTATACTTTCACAGTTGACCAAAATAAAGAAAAGAAATTTTTCTTACCACTTTTGATACTTTAAAAACTATTTTTAATTAATTTACTTATTTATTTTTTGGAGGTAGTTTGAAACAGGGCCTTGCTGTATAGTTCAGGCTGTGCTTGAACTCAACGTTTTAGTCCAGGCTGGCCTCATACTTGCTTTGATTCTCCTGCCTCACCCTTCGTGCTGGGATTCCAGGAGTGCATCACCACACTCAGCTTCATATTATTTGAAAGATGATAAATATAAATAGCTGAATTTAACCGTAGGTTTTTCTGGTTTTATCTTTATTGCTGTTATTTAGGATGACTCAGCAATCTTATAGTAATGAACTTGAAATATCTGTTCTGTATTGTCCCCTGTTGTGTTAGTGCAGATGACTGGAAGACTCCTTTTATGTCCCCTCCTCCTCAGGCTGAGGTGAGATCGAGGCCATCCTATCCAAACCCTGCATAATTTCTCCCAGGAACTGAAGAAAGCACTTTCTGACTGGGTCTGGGTACAGGGCTCCTGTGTCAATTTCCTGGATCTCCATAATCGGCTGGTCTCACCCACCTGCCCAGTTTGCCATGCCCCAGCCTCTTACCTCACTCTTACTTCCTGTTTAAATTCAGCATGTTCTGTGATTGAGTTGCCTCCCCTTTCCTTCACAGTCATCACCTCAGGTAATGTGGCTCTGACACTAGATTCCAGGCTCCGCACACTAGACGTACTCCCGGCCTGCAGAGGGCTGGTTTCCTGTCTGTGAGCAGCCCCAAGATTCTTCACCAGTGCTCTCTGTGTGGACAGCACTCTGCCCTACTAGGACTTGCATGGCCCACACCAGTCCCTCAGCTGTGTGACCTTGTGTTAGGCTATGACTGTACTGATCAGGTTGTAGCCCTTCTCTCTGGTCCTAGGCTAGGCTGTCCCTCCACAGGGAACCCATCTACTTAGCCACCGAGGTGCTGGCTGCCTCCCGGGGCCTTTCCCTCCTTGCACTCTGGTTGCGATGTGGGCCTCTACATGTGCCCTTTCTGTGCCTGGGCACTGGCACCCCTCCTGCCCATTCCTTGAAATAAAGGCTCCTGCCTTCTCCTGGGTTCTGATGCTGTCTCCTCCATATGAGAACTGACACCTCGGTGTCACCTGGGCCACACATGGAAGCACACTGGGCTCCCACAATACTCCAAGCTCCCTTGGGCGCTGATGTATGGCTCCCCTGCTACCTCTGGTGTGGACCCACCTCCCTATGCCCCATTTAGCAGCTTTGGGACAGAGGTAGGACAAGGAAAACTCACTGTCATTTGAAGGTCTGCAGGACTTGAAATGATTTCTTCTTTTTTGTTCCTGACATTAAGAATGTATGCCATCTCTCTTTTTTTCCTGATTAGTGTTTTAACAGTTTATCAATTTTATTAGTTTTCAGTGAATTATATTTGGACCTGCTAATGCTTTTCAAGTATACATTAAAGTTATTTTTCTGCTCTTTATTATTTCATCCCTCCTATTTTGGGTAAATTTGATGGGTTTTTAAAAATTTCTTGAAATGGATGGTTAGGTCAGCATTATTTTTCAACACTTTCCTTTGGTACCCCTGCTCTGTGTGCACTTACACCTGGACATTTCTTTCTAAATACATCTTTAGACAAATTGCACAAGTGTTTGTAGAATTATTTTAGTCATTCTCTTCAATATGTTTGATGGCAGTTATTTCTTCTTTGATCCATAGGAAGGCAGCTGTGCTCACCACTATACCACCAACGCCGCACTTCTTTGATCCATAGGATAGAGTGTATTTTCATTTTCAGGTTTTTGGTTTTTTTTTAGTTTTCTGTAGATTTTCCGTTTATAGTTTTGTTTCTAGTTTAATTCTATACTGATTAGGTAACATCCTTTTTTATTCAAATTTTGTAAAATGTGTTGAGTCTTAATTTATTCCCAGTTAAAAATCAATTTTGAGGAATTCTCACAGGTACTAAAAAACGTGAATTCTGAGGTTGTGGAATAGTCACCATTTCTTAGAGCTGTAGCTCTCACCCCTATCTTAAAAATAAGGTAAAGAGCTGTTGATCATATTCCACATATTATATGCATGCCATTTTGTTAGGGTAAGAAATAAAATACTTTGTCTTGTTCTAAAGGTGCTGTGTAATGTGCAGATGGTAAATTAAAATGCTTAAGATGAATCTGTACTGGGTCTTTTCTTGGATATAACATTTCCATAAAAATAAAGATATGAAATTAGGCAGTAAAGCAAAAACTAAAGAAATAGAGAGACATCACCATTTTGGCATTTAAATTTAAATTTTAAATTAAATTTTTTTTCTATTTGAATCTGTATTGGTACATTATATATACACATCACGATTATGCTCAACATTGAGAACTTGTACCAGTATATGACATGACTTAATTCTCATTTTTTCCCCTCTCCAACCACCCTACAACCTCCTACCTCTATATGCACTAGCTTTGTTTCCTTTTATCATCAAAATTTTTCTTCCTCCTCATTACTTAACCCTAAACTCCATTTCCCTTTAAATATTTACTTTTCAGAATACTTATCATGCATTCTAGAACTCATTTACATCTTCACTTTCTCATACCAGAGAAAAGATATAATATTTACACAGCTGTGACCTATTTATTTCACTTGCAAGTATGTTCTTAAGGTACATCCATTTGAGTATAAATGACTCAAAATTATCATTTTTTATGGCAGAGTACTAATCTATTTTATTAAAAAAACAACATCTTTATCCAGTCTGGAGTTGATGGGCACTTGGTTTGTTTCCAAGATTTAGCTATCATGAACTGAGCTTCTATAAACATGGGTGTACGTGGAATTCTTTTGTGTATATCCCCAGTAGGGGAAGAGCAGGGTTAAATGGGACCTCTAATCCTAGTTTTCTGAGGAATCTCCACACAGATCTCCATAGTAGTTGTACCAGTCTACATTCCCACTAACAATGAAGGGTTCCTTTTTCTCCACAACCTCACCAGCATTTGTGGCTGGCTAATTTCAAAATAGCACGTGTTCTTTGTGGAGTGAGATGAAATCTCAGTGTTATTTTCATGTGCATCTCTCAAATGACCAGTGACATTGAGTGGTTCTTCATATGCTTCTTAGCTGCTTTATTTTGGCATTAATAGTCTTACTAGGAATTTTGTTTTATGGTTGATATTTAGTGTACAGTTTAACAATAATATAAATTCTGTTACTTTATACAACAAATGCCTTTAGATTTTCCAGTTAAACTTAAGCAAATTCTTAGTTACTACATTGTGTAGACAGCAAGAAATAGTTGTCAGAATAAAAGCTTAAAAGAGAAAATTTTCACGGTCATATATTTTATTAAAATTTTAATTCCACACTTGTTCTTTATGTTGACAAGTAAAATACAAAAATAAAAATAAAAATGTGGCGTTATTTTCAAAACTGTGAGTATGTCTTCCAATTCACAACTTTAACGATGCTTTTCTTAAATCTAGGAAAGGTCCTATGATCTACCCACTGAGCTCCTGAGACTCTTTAGGTATCACAGTTTTGTACAGTTTGTAGTTTCAGTGTGAAGTTACATGGTAGCTATAAACAAGGGGGTGGGAAGCTCCTATCAAACAGCAAACCAAAAAGGAAGGTGTGACATCACAGGCAGATAATACATGGTTCCAGTAGCAACAAAGAGACATCGAGAAGAATTATTTCCAAAGGACAGTTACTGAGGGGAAAGAAGAGCTACAGAGAGAAAAATGTAATCAAGATAAAACCAGATTAAATTGCCACATGAGAAGACAGACTGCCTGGCATGGACATGTCCACTGTCCAGCCGGGGCCCTCTCAGTCTCTTCCTTCCCAGTCGTACCTGTTCTTGCATCTGTTACTTTCTGTGTAGAGGGGTGTGGTCAAGAGAGCTCATCCAACCTGACTTGGGAAAATTTTTTATGGCTTCTGATCAAACTAAACCAATTATGGTAATGCATTTCTCCTGCAAGTGACAGGATTAGAACACCCATGACTGGCTTTTGTCCAGCAGGAACTCTAAGGCTATATACCGTGAGCTCCTGGGAAGATCACATCTCTTCTCAGAAAAAGGGGAGAGGGAAGATGGGGTACTGGCTTCCCAACCACTGTCCTAGGGAATTTTTAATTGACTTTATGGTTCAGTGTTACTGTTGATTTGACGGCTGATTAAATACACATTGTTAAAGAAGTAGGCGGTGCTGCTTTAGTGACTTACAGACTGTTCTGGTGGAGACTTACTGGAAAACAATAGAAATCCACCCATCAGATCATCTTTTTGTTAGTAAACAAAGTGGGGTTTATTTTCTCAACCTCTGACATTTTCTAGTTCACACACGTGGATGCTCTCCACGTTCCTGCTCCAACGTCAGCTTTCTCCTCATGCTTCTCACCTCATGGTCACAAGGTGACTGTAGTGCCCTCAAGCAGGAGGGAGACAGAAGGGGCGCACCGGGTGCAGGTCGAGTCTGCCAGCCTTTATCAAGGAAACAAAAGCCTTCTTGGAAGTCTGCTGCAAGGTCTTCCGCTTTGGTCTCCTTGGTGGCCCTGCGTGAGGGGTACCTGCCTGGGGCCAGCCTCACACTGCCACGGGAGGCCAAGAGGCACAGCCGCTTACAGCCCCTGGTTTCTAGGGCTTTAGAATTGTGTTTTTCTTGCCTGCTACTTGCAGTGTATGTAATATATTTTTTCTGACTTAGTTGGAAGTACATTAATTCAGTAATCTTGTTTTAAAGTTAGTACACCAGACATAGAAGGTAAGATCCTTAGGTTTTTAATTAAAAATTAGAGCTTCTGATCAGATGTATAAATGTGTGCCAATTAATATTTTTATTTGACCCACATATTGTAGTAAATTCTAAGTAAGGCTTATAGTTTCTGTGTGATGTTTATCCATTCTTAGGAAGATCAGAGTCTGCTCTGAGTCTGTGAACTGAACTCTATGACAGCTACAATACAAAGGGCCTTTCTCAGGGGTCCTTGTGTTAAAGGGGGGCAGCACTGAGTGTTTGGTGTCATATTCCCAACTTCTCCTCACGGACTTGGGGGTATCATTGCACATTGTGTCCCGAGCCCAAGCCGTGTCTGTGTCCCCGTCACTCCGGCCTCCACCCTGGCTCACGGATCATTCGTTCCTACTCACTGCAGTCCTGAAAGGTGAGTTAGGAGTGAGGTAAACTGCAGTTTCTGTGACTGCCAGTGGGGAGAGGGTGCCTGCTGTGGACACGGAGGGTGTGGAGAGAGGACAGGACAGGGTGGCAGGATACTGACAGAAGGGAGCCGGAAGGGAGTGCAGTTCTGCACCTGCCTGGCCTGGTCTGCTGCCTGGCACCTCGTTTAGGATACTGTGCCTCGGGCACAGCTGAGCTAAACACCGGTGTAAGTGCGTCCCAGGAGCTGTTTCCAGGTTGCCTTTACCTACCAGGTTTCCATTGCTCTGGCTTGAAGGCAAAGGAGTAGGAGGTGGAGTGCGGAGAGAGACCCAAGTGAGCTGTCGAAGACTTGGGTTTGTGGCATCGGGCAGGGTCTCTCTTGCTACAGACTTGTTCTTCCTGAGCTTTTCAGCAGAAGGAGGAGAGCAGGGAGCCTGATTATTTTGTTTCTGCACTTCAGAAGAAAACTTATTTTGTAACCTAAGCATGCTGCTGTCACAATTTTTTAATCCATTTTTCTTATTGTGAAATAGGTACATTGTATATACACATCATGGTCACACTCTACAATGAGAATTTGTACCAGTATATGATACGACTTAATTCTTGTTTTTTCCATTCCCCTACCTATCCTTAATCCGGTTTTCCCCCCAGTCATTCGTTTCCTGTAGATGGATGGTACTGGCATGTTGAGGCAGACTGGAAACCGTGACTCTGTTTCTTGATCGTTGCCAGGAAGCTGCATCCAGAGGATGAGGAGGACGCCCCCGCTGGACGAGCTGCAACCGCCACCTTACCCGGATGACGGTGGCTCCCCGCACCTGTCCTGCACACCCTCCGAGCTAGGGGACAGCAAGTGCGAGTTTTCTCACTGCAGCAACAGCCCGCGACGCTCGTACAGCAAGTGCCCAAGTGAAGGGAGCACAGGGCCCGAGGCCGAGAGTCTGCACAATAAAGGCTACGAGGACGACGTGCCGAGTGACAGCACTGCTGTCCTGAGCCCAGAGGTGAGTCCAGCCCCGGGGTGAGTGTGGCCGGAGGGGACCCCTCATCGTGGCTCGCTGCTGCTGAGAAGCAGGGGAAGAGTGGGTCTCAGCACCGTCCCTTCCCTGGCGGCTCATCTCACCTGCTCCTCACCCGGCACCCAGCTTTCCTCCGCAGACCCGCCACTTCACCCGCCTGGGCTTCTGTGCCCCACCCCAGCGGGAGGAGGATCAGTAGCTAAGGACAGGTGGGCTTGTTTTTAAACACTACATATATATGCATTCCAGGGCTGGAGAGTTAGCTCAGTGGTTCCGGCGCCTGCCTCGCAAGCGCACGGTCCTGAGTTCGATCCCCGGTAACCACATACAATGCTGGGCGTGGAGACTCACGCCCACCAACAATCAACACCTCATACCACAATGCCGGACGTGGTGGCTCACGCCTGTAATCCCAGCACTTGGGAGGCAGAGACAGGAGGATTGCTGAGTTCGCGGCAGCTTGCCTGGGCACCATAGTGAGCTCAGGGCCAGCCTGAACTACAAAGCGAGACTCTGTCTCAAAAGCAA
>PVIC010039636.1:5264-17142 GCA_004025085.1 Thryonomys swinderianus | reverse complement strand
GCTGTGGGGATGGCAAGCAGATGTTCCTGAAATACTGGTGCAGAAGAACAGAGTCCACACAACATTTTCTTCTTTGTTTAACATTGGCATTGATTTGCTATTTACAGTAGTTTGCAAAAATAATTATAAAAACTGAATGAGGTTCTGTTTCTAAGTTTAACTTAGTAACATACATACTTCATCTGCAAAACTCTTTGCAGGAGCTGAAGTACTAAAGTGACACTAATACTGAACACAGGTAATCAAAGGTACCAAAGCACTGACAACTGGAGTCATCACCATCAAGATCATCTGGGTAAATATTGCACACTTCTTGTCAGTTGTTGCTATCACTTTCACATATCCAACGGCAAAAGGAATCCTGTATGGCTTTTTGCTGTATCACTTATTTGAAGAAAGACTGTTCTAGGTCCTATAACAACGAGGGCAGATTGTCATTGAACATGAGGCCTAGGTTTCAAAATCAGCTTTCCTGTCTGTAAAAAAAAAAATAAAAATTTTTTTTTGCAACACACAGTTCTACTAAAAAACACTAATGCTTATTTATATACTTTACAGGGCATTTGCAGGGAAACAATACTTCTTTACCATCAAGATTAAACAGTTAATAGTTCTGTTTCAAATTTCCTTTATGTAGACTGAATTATTACTTTAAAACACACACACACGGGCAAAACTGGAGTGTAGCTCAGTAGTAGAGTACATGCTTAGCATGCACAAGACATGGGTTCAATTGGGTTCAATTATTAACACTAAAAACTACACAGATGCAGCACACATACATGCATTTTGAATTCTCCATCCATTGACTACCTACAAATCACTTGATCCACTGGACAAAATAAAATTCCAAACTAGTACAGATTTATGCTTTTTACAAAACAAAGTTTTTAACACCTAAAACTACTTTTTTTTTGGAGACAGAGTCTTGCTTTGTAGTTCAGGCTGGCCCTGAGTTTATTACGTAGCTCAGGCAAGCTTTGAACTCAGCAGTCCTCCTGCCTCTGCCTCCCAAGTGCTGGGACTACAGGCTTAAGCCACTAAACTCAGTATTTGTGGTATGTGGTACTGATAGCTGGTGGGCATGAGTCACCACACCCAGTATTGTTGTATGTGGTTCCCGGGGATCAAACCAGGGACCTTGTGCTTCTTAGGCAAGTGCTGGAACCACTGAGTTAAATCTCCAGCCCAAAACTACTTTTTGTTCTATGGTACTAGGGATTGCTCCTAGCACCTCTGAACTGAGCTACATTCTCAGCCTTGTTTTATTTTGAGACAGGGTCTCACTAAGTTACTAAACTGCCTAAACTAGGCTTGATCTTATGATCCTCCTGGCTCAGCCTCCTAGAGTGCTGAGATTACAGGTATGTGCCACCATGTCCAGCTACAAAAAACTATTTGGGCAAAATGTTTCTCTTTTTTAATACAAACAAGTGTTAACTTTCCAAAGTTAAAAAGTGAATCATGCTGGGTGTGGTGGCATACAATTCCAATTCCAACACTTGGGATGGTGAGGCTGGAGCACTACCACGAGTTCAAGGCCAACCTGGGCTACATAGTGAGACCTTGTCTCTAGATTTAACAACCAAAAAAAAGGTAAATAAATGGATTCAGCAATGAATGAGCAATTATAGACTGACTCATACACTGCTGATGTTCAATGTATGTGGGTAAAAAGACCTGTGCAGAGCTAACTATACTTATTCCTAACATAGCAGTACAGATGTATCTACTATAACAACTAATTATCAAAGTACTTCACTTTCACCAATAAGACAGGTAAAACAAATGGAAACTCACTTTTACTTTGGGTTTACTCAATTACAAATAAGGCTGTCCAGTCTTTCATGTATTTATTTTTAAGGGTCAGGGTCTTGCCTTTGCCTAACATGCTTGAGGTCCTAGGCTGATCCCCAACTCTACAAAAAAACAAACAAAAACTAGGGTCTGTCTCACTGTTACACTGTCACCCAGTCTAGCACAGGACTCCTGGACCCAAGCAATCCTGTTTCAGTGTTCTGAGCAGCTGAGACCCCATGCGTAGCTCTCTGTCCACTCTGTATGAATACTTGCGATTTGTACTTTCATTTCTGTTTTTCTCCAGTTTTTTTTTTTCTCCCCTTTGGTAGGTGTGGTACTAGAGCTTGAATCCAGGGCCTCGTGCATACTAGGCAAATGCTCAATTATTAAACTACACCCTAGGCCATCATTTTTCAAACATACTGGGTTTTTATGTCATTAATGTTTAAGTCTTTTACTATCCCAGGTATTATCCTCTATCATTAAAACAGTAAATATTTTCTGGGTTTTGTTTTTCTGAGACAGGTTCTCACTTCCTGGCCTTGCATTTACATCATAGTTCAGGCTGGCCTTGAACTCACAGAAATTCTCTTGCCTCAGCCTCCCATGTCTATGATTATATATACATGTGTGCCACCACATCTGGCTCATAAAATACTTTCTTCTAATCTCTGCTGTTAATCATAGGGCCTTGCTAAATCACTCAGGCTGGACTCAATCTTGTGATTCTCTTGCTTCAGGCCTCTGGGTAGCTGAGATTAGACATGTGCCACTAACACACTTTGGCTTCATCTGTGTTTAGTCTTTATTCTAACCCAGTTATTTTCCTGCTCTAACACTTTTGTGAAGGTGTCAGGGACTGAACCCAGGGCCTGTGTAAACAAGTTTTCTAACACTAAGCAACAGCCTTTAATGCATTTTTAACTGTTTATTGTAATTTTATATAATGAATTACTTCATGATTTTTAAAAATTAAAGGTAAAAAGTACTTTTATAAATAAAATATGCAGCTGTGCATGATGGCACACACCTGTAAACACAGCACACAGGAGGCTGAGGCAGGACAATCACCCTGAGTTCGAGACCAGCATGGGCTCCATAGTGAGTTCAAGGTCAGCTTGAACTACAAAGTAAGATCCTGTCTTTAAAAAAGCAAATCAAAATAGTAATAATCAAAAGTGTGAATTCAAGGCCGGGCATGGCGGCTCACGCCTGCAATCCCAACACTTGGGAGGCAGAGGCAGGAGGATTGCTGAGTTTGAGGCTTGCCAGAGCTACATAGTGAGCTCAGAGCCAGGCTTAACTACAAACAGAGACTCTATCTCAAAAAAAAAAAGTGAGGGCCGAGGGTTAGCTCAGTGGTTCTGGCGCCTGCCTCGCAAGCGCAAGGTCCTGAGTTCAATCCCCGGTAACCACATACAATGCTGGGCAATGGAGACTCACACCCACCAGCAATTAATACCACATACCACAGTGCCGGGTGTGGTGGCTCACACCTGTAATCCCAGCATTCGGGAGGCAGAGGCAGAAGGATTGCTGAGTTCCAGGCTTGCCTGGGCTACATAGTGAGCTCAGAGCCAGCCTGAACTACAAAGCGAGACCCTGTCTCAAAAAAAAGTGAGTTCATTTTTTTTTTTTTTTCAGTATGATGATCAAACTCAGGACCTTGCACTTGCCAGGCAGGTGCGATGCCACTGAGCTACGTCTCCAGTCTCATAAGATATTCTTAAAATAAAAAGGTACATGATTACTGTTCAAAACACAGAAGGTCATACATGCGTAGCCTATAAATTGATCTATGATTTTATTTAACAAATGATACAAATACCAGGAAATAAATAACAGCTTATAAAACCAGTATCTTTGGAACCATTTTGGTAAATTTTTTTTTTTTTTTTTTTTTTGGAGACAGGGTCTTGCTTTTTGTAGTTCAGGGCTGGCCCTGAGCTCACTATGTAGCCTAGGCAAGCCTGGAACTCAGCAATCCACCTGCCTCTGCCTCCCGAGTGCTGGGATGACAGGCGTGAGCCACCACGCCCAGCACTGTGGTATGTGGTATTTATTGATTGCTAGTGGGTGTGAGTCACCACACCCAGCATTGTATGTGGTACCAGGATCCAACTCTGGACCTTGCGCTTGCAATGCAGGCGCGGGAACCACTGAGCTAAATCTCCGGCCCCATTTTGGTCAATCTTGATCACCATATCTTATTGAATTTAAAATGGCCTTAATTATATCATGAGTTTATGTTACTAACAAAGACTAAATTGTTAATTATGCTAACTTGTTAGACATCATTATGAGATGCATCTCAACCTTTGAGGTGCTAAAATGTAAACCTATCTCAAAAGCAGTAATTAAGGAACAGACTTATTAATGCCACAGATAAAATTTATTGTTAATAAAATGTCTTTTCTGTTGGGCATGGTGGCTTACGCCTGTAATCCCAGCACTCGGGAGGCAGAGACAGGAGGATTGCTGAGTTCGAGGCTTGCCCAGGCTACATAGTGAGCTCAGGGCCAGCCTGAACTACAAAGCGAGACCCTGTCTCAAAACAAACAAAAAAAATGACTTCTATTTCTTTTTTTTTGGCAGAACTGGGGATTAAACTCAGGATTCTGCACTGGCCAGGCAGGTGGCAGCACCAGAGTTACATCCCTGCCCCTAAGATATCTTCTTCTAAAGTTAATCATCTCAGTTCTTCATGTGGGCCTATAATTTTGTAATTAAAAAAAAATACTTACATCATCACAAGACATATTGTACTCTGCTAATACCGTTCGACACCGAGCAGCTATACTGAAAAATGGAGTCAAGAGAAATTTCTCATTTCAACAGGGATGTCTAACAACCATCTAGATCAGTGAAAGGGAGCGCTTGTCTAAGGTGAAGGATACATTGATGGTGCAACTACTCTCTTGTGTATTCCAGCGAAAAACAAGCCTATTAGAGTGATGCAGCTAATGGTGAAAAATGGATGGTTCCATAATGAAGTGAAGAAGGACACCTGGAAAAGAAAAAAGTTTGAAACAGAAAAATGTTAAAATCTTAAGACTCCTACCTGCCTACTTGGGCATAAATACATATATTATTTTTATCATCTAATAGGTATGCTGTAAAAATAAAAATGTATGTTTTGTATGTCTATGTGGCAAAACAATATAGCAACATTTTCTCCATTGGCTTCAGATACTTGAGGTATTACAAATTTATTATTATGCCCAAAAAACAACCTCACTTAAAATATTCACTGAACTGTTCAATTAATGAGGATGAGGCCTCTAGCTTCAAGAAAAATGCAAGTCAAATATGATCTATCTAACTTTTCTGTTAAAAAGATTCCTTAAGCAAGTTGGGTAAGCGCTGTCATTCATTACCTGATTCCAGTCCAATATTTATTTCCTACCATATTTTTTACGCTATCTTCCCCAATTCATTCCTACACACAATACTTTTAGACAGCCAGCTCCAGAATCATCCTTCCTTGAAGCAAAGAATGAGTTTGGTTTTGACTGAGATTTTGATGGCCACCGGATAGTCAAGCAGAGGAAAACAATTAGTATTCCATAAAGAACTAGAATTTTCCTGAAGTGGTAGCACAGTCCAGACATCCCAATTTCTTGGGAGGCTGAAGCAGGAGTATCACAAGCCAAGTACAAGGGAATCCTGGGCAAATTAACAAGATATGTCTCAAAACAAAATTTAATAAGGGATTGGGGATCTAGCTTAGTAGCAGAGTACATGGCTAGCATGCCTGAAACCCAGTTTGGTCCCTAACACTGAAGAAAAAGAGAACAATCACTCATGAGAAGGGCTTATTTCAGATCTTGTCATAATCAGATATCAGAACATAGGGCAGAGGGTTCAGCAAGGTCAAATAAAGGAATGAGGGGCTGAAAATACCTGGAAGGAAGAAGCTCCCCAAAAGGTAAGAGACTGAAGAAAGGTCGCTATTTCCAGGGAATAAAACTTGAACCCAGAAGATGGTTTAATTCCTATTAGCCAGTGGGGGCTCCGCACCATGTCAGCAGATCCAGGGCTTGGTGTTGGTATTAATTAACTCAGTGTTAGCCCCCTTTCCTCTGTGACAACAATGAATGGCCACCGGACAGCAGTGGTCCCTGGATCAGCACCCGCCAGCTTCCTTCTCTCCTAAGCTGCTCCCAGTGAGCCACGGGCTCCTCCTCCTCTTTGCCAGGTCGCCACTGACTTCTGTGGTTACAACTCCCACGTTAGACACAACTGCTGGGCAAAGCTGTCGTCAGGTTTGGGATTATTAAATACTGGAATAAAAAGACCCAACCCTAAGGCTAATAGTGATATTCTCACCTAATTTAGAAAATTATATTAACTACATAGTTCGGGGCCTATTTCAAATTACATTTAATTCTGTGTTTTATTAAGATCTCAAGTAGCTAAAAGCAGCTTATATTTTTCCCAATTAGAAGTCAGACTCATTTCCCAAGACAGCTTTTTTCAATCTTCTTGCCAGCCTCTTTCCACTCTTCCCCTGAAGATGAGTACCAAGCACAGCCCGCAGATCAGATTTTTATAAATGAGCACACAGGAGAGTTTTCAGTCTGCCATAAAACCCCCTCTATTAACATAAAATTCATCACCAACCTCCCTGGGTTCCTAGCCTTTTGTATTTCCCACTCTGTGGCCAGTCAGGGAGGCCACATGCTAAATAAACCCTCTGCTGTCTGAAGCACCATTTAGATTGATGACAAGAGCCTTACTATTAGGTTTGCCTCCCGTATAACCTAAAAGGTTAAAATAAAACTAAATGTTGTGGTCTACTTAGTCATAGTTTCAAGAGAGAGAGAAAGAGTAATCTTTAAGACTTACGAACATCGTAACACTGTCGCTACCTAAAACTCCACTGGGGAAAATTGTTCACTGAAAAATTGGAGACTAGTACTTCCAATAAAAAAAAAAAAGCTTGAATTTGAAATTAAGGGACAAATTAGTAGAAAGAGGTAGGAATCTAAGAAACATTTTACCAGCTTTCATCAAAGAACGCTTCCAGAGATACCATGATGAAATGTGTTATTGCATTCGGTACAGGGATGTTCTTGCACAGTGCCCAGTGGGAGGTCTCTCAGCGTTTCCTATATTAAACTCCAGGCAGGAAATTTTTAAGATATAAATGGTGAGAAAGAAAAGCTTTGGTAGCTCAAGAAACTTAACATGCATGTTCTCACAGACAATGAAAAGTACAGAATGAACTGTGAGTTCAGTTACTGGGTAAACTCGATCCCGGGGACAGTGCTGGGTCACATGGCCTGTATACTAGTGACCTGGTTTCCTTCCTGGCTTTGACCTCCTAGCCTAATCTGCCTTTTAGCCAATTATATCTTGCTGCTTTGCCATACATGTTTCCTATAAAGTCATTCCAAGAGCTCTGTGAGATGAAGAATGCTAACAAAGAGAGCTCATAGAAGAAATATTATTAAAAGCTGCCCCTGATGACAGTAAATAAACAAGATCAGCAGAAGAGAGTATGTTCACATTGAAAAAAGCAAAAATGAGGTAAGTTTAAACAAATGTAAAAGTGTTATACAGATTGAAAAATGAATTGCAAAATAACTTAAATGGAATAAATTTCTTAGGCTTTTTCCCCTGCAAAGAAATTTAAGTCAACACAGCCCATTTTCCTTAAGCCAATTAACATAGGGCTTATTTTTAATTAATGTCATTAGTAGTAGTTATAGGTTGCATTTAAATGAACACTTTACAATCAACAAAGCACTGATAGATCCACTACTTTATTTAATCTACTAAAGATTTTAAAACAAAATTTCTACCTTTTGTGTCTCAGGATCTATTAGCCAGTTCCAGGCACCAGTAGCTGTACAGACAGATACCACTATAAGAAGCACTGATGAAAGATAAACACAGCATTAGTAAGCAAACACACCCTTCATATTTGATACAACTGTCACCAGTTCCTAATAAATGAGAGTCAAGGAATATGACACTGCATTAAATGGAAAATGTATTGGCTGGACTTAAGAATTAGGACACTTGCCACCTGACTTTGAGGAATTCTCTAAACACTCTGAATTTGAAGATATAATGAGGTCTACTTATTATATCTGACTGATGGACTCCGTTATTACTTAAATATTGTAAGAATAAAGATTAATGGCCAGCGATTTCGTCAGTGGCACAGTGCCTGACTAGCAAGCACAAGGTCCTGAGTTCAATTCCTAGTACCCCCCCAAGAAGATGAATGAAATTAAAAACCTTTATTTAGTTTTTTTTCTGCAGTGCTGGGCTACTCTGAGCTACATCTCCTGCACTTTTTCCCTTTTTTTTCAGACAGGGGCTTGCTTTGTAGTTCAGGCTGGCCTTCAGCTTACTATGTAGCCCAGGTAAGCCTCGAACTCAGCAATCCTCCTGCCTCTGCCTCCCGAGGGCTGGGATTACAGGTTTGAGCATATGGTTACCAGGATCGAAGAGGGACCTTGCACTTGCTAGCTAAATCTCTGGCCCAAGATAGATTTTTTTTTTTTTTTTTTGAGACAGGGTCTCACTTTGTAGTTCAGGCTGGCTCTGAGCTCACTATGTAGCCCAGGCAAGCCTCGAACTCAGCAATCCTCCTGTCTCTGCCTCCCGAGTGCTGGGATTACAGGCGTGAGCCACCACGCCCGGCTAGATTTTTTAATTTTCTTTTTTTCTTTCTTCTTTTTAAATTGTTTTATTGGTACATTATATATATACCTCACAATTATACTCCACATTGAGAATTTGTACCACTATATGACACAACTCATTTTCCTCCTCCCCTACCACCCTGCCTCCCCCACCCTATATACACAAGCATTGTTTTCTTTACCATCAATTTTTCTTATTTACCCCTAAGCCCCATTACCCTTTGAATATTTACTATTTCACAATATCAATCATGCATTCTAGAACATATTTATAACTTCAGTTTCTCATATCAGAGAAAATATACGATATCTGCACATCTGTGACCTATTTATTTCACTTATGAGTATGTCCTGAAGGTACATCCATTTGGGTATAAATGATTCAATCTCATCATTCTTTATGGCACTCATACTCCATTTTATTAAAAAAACACATCTTTATCCAGTCTAGAGTTGATGGGCATTTGGGTTGTTTCCAAAATTTAGCTATCACAAACTGAGTTGCTATAAATAGTGCACATAGGACGCTGTGATAGGAATCCTGTAATTCTTTTGAGTATATCCTCAGCAGGGGAATAGCAGGGTCAAACAGGACCTCTAATCCTAGATTTTTGAGGAATTTCCACACTGATCTCCATAATGTTGTACTAATCTACATTCCCACCAACAGTGGAAAGGGGATCCTTTTTCTCCACAACTTCACCAGCATTTGTTGCTGGCTAATTTCGAGATAGCAGCCATTCTTTGTGGAGTGAGATGAAATCTCACAGTTGTTTTCATCTGCATCTCTCGAATGGCTGTGATATTGAACAATTCTTCATATACTTCTTGGCTGCTTTTATTTCTTCCTCTGTGAAGTGTCTGTCATTTCAGGTGCCCATTTTTGAACTGGATCTTTAAATTTGGGGGGATGGATTTTTTTTTAAGCTCTCTATATATTCTAGATAGTAGCCCTTTTTCTGAGGAATTACTGGTAAAGATTTTTTCCCATATTGTTGGTTGCCTTTTTTGCTCTGCTGATGGTTTCTTTCGCTATGCAGAAGCTTTTTAATATAAAGAGACCCCATTTGTTGATTTCTTCTGACAGTTCTCATGCTACAGAGGTTTTGATAGATTTTTAAAGGCGAAAACAAACAAATAAAAATCTTAGGGCAGGCGTGGTGGCTCACACCTGTAATCCCAGAATACAGGAGGCAGAGGTGGGAGGACTGCCATGAGTTCGAAGCTAACCTAGGCTAGAGTTCAGGACCAGCCTGAATTAGAAAGTCAGACTCTGTCTCAAAAAAAAAAAAATCTCATTTTAGAATATTTAATAATAGAATGACAATTATGTTCTATGAACAAATTAAACTCAATTTCAATTTCCTATAACTCTATATTTCCAGGAAGAAATCTATATAACAGGGCTGTTTTCTTATTTTTGTTTTTTGACAGATCTCTCGCTATTGTCAAGGCTATCCTGGAACTTGTTATGTATCCCAGGATGGTCTTAAATTCTGGATCTTCCTATCTCAGCTTCCCAAGGACTGGGATTATAGGTGTGCACATCTGGCTATACAGATAGTTAAAAATGAAGTAAAATCAAACACTAAAAGGACCTCATATATGTGGTTTTTATTTGGCATTAAGTTGACACCATTTATATGTAAGCACTAAGGTAGCAAGTAGAAAAAAATTAAGTTATATAAGACAGGGCAGCATCATATAAACTTTTTTTTTTTTTTGAGACAGGGTCTCGCTTTGTAGTTCAGGTTGGCCCTCAGCTCACTATGTAGCCCATGTAAACCTTAAACTCAGCAATCCTCCTGCCTCTGCCTCCCGAGTGCTGGGATTACAGGCAAATGCTGGGAATACAGATGTGAGCCACCACGCCCGGCACTGTGGTATGTGGTATTGATGGCTGGTGGGCGTGAGTCTCCACGTCCAGCATTTTATGTGGTTACCGGGATCAAACTCAGGACTTTGCGCTTGCGAGGCAGGCACCGGAACCACTGAGCTAAATCTCCGGCCCTAAACTTTTAAAGATTCTTAGTTAACAGTGAAGTGATTTTGGAGGCAATTTCTAGGTAACCCAGATAATCTGAGAAAAGTATTACTTATGAATTCTGACCAATCAGAAATCTTTTAGGATATGATTAAATCTTTACAAACTGAGCTAATAAAAAGCACACACACACACACACACACACAAAACCTTGACCTAGAAAAGGACACTTAATGTCAATAGTGGTCCTCTGGTCCTGAAAAACTATAAACTGAGTTATACTTTAAAATATGTTCTTGGGCTGAGGATGTAGTTCAATGGTAGAATGCTTGCCTAATGTATGTGAGGCACTGAGTATGACAGCCAGTACCACAAGGAAAAAAAAATAGGTATATCCTCAGTGTGAACCACTGTGCTTCTTTCTAAGTAGGAATTAAATTTTAATAATGAAAACCAAGCTACTGAGACTGTTTCAAAGCCAGGCATGGTGGCACACTCCTACAGTCCCAGCTCTGGGCGTTTTGCTTTGAGCCAAGGCTGGCATAAGTAACAGTGTGAGACCGTATATACAGGTACACTCGCACACACACACACACGCACACACACACACACACACACACACACACACACACAAAGGCTGTCCTAATATAAGATAGCAAAGCATTTTTTTGATAGTTTGCTATCTCAATATTTTGACATCTGGAGTATTTGTCTACATTTCATATACAGTATACTTGCGTGGACAGTTATTATAATTCATTCAAGTTGCATTTTGGAGGATTCACATTTATGAATAGAGAGCAATAATGTGAATTATTTTCTGGATGATGCTCCCAAGCAGTAAAATTAGGCTACATTCAAAAGAAAGGGGCTGCGCATGGTGACATGTACCTATAATCCCAGCTACTGGCGAGGCTGAGGCAGCATGATCACACATTTGAGGACAGTCTGGGAAGCTTAATGACACCCTGTCTCAAAATTAAAAAAAAATTTTAAAAGGGGAATTGGGTCATGCTCAGTGGTTAGCCCTCCTGGGTTCAATTCCCAGTGCCAGGAAACAAATCAACTAAAAAAAAATGTCATAACCTTTATATGTTAAGCACAATTTCTTGTCCTTTGGTGCTAGGGGTTAAACCAGGTATGTCACATGTGCTAAGCTTGTTCTCTGTCACTGAACTGTATCCCAATGAGAAAATGACTCTTCCTTCTTTGGCCTTTTGAGACAAGGTCTCCCTATGTGGTTCAGGCTAGTTCAACTCACTAACCAAAATAATCCCAAACTCATGACAGTTCTCCTGCCTCAGCCTCCTGAATCCTGGTACTATGGTAAATTCTACCACACCTGGGAAGATTTTTTTTTTTTTTTTTTTTTTTTTTTTTTTTTTTTTTTTTTTTTTTTTTTTTTTTTTTTTTTTTTTTTTTTTTTTTTTTTTTT
>PVIC010039635.1:0-17033 GCA_004025085.1 Thryonomys swinderianus | reverse complement strand
GGGAATGTGATGAAGGGAAGGAATAAATATGATACAGAAAGAAAATAAAAGAGCATGTATAAGGGGGGAGGAGGGGGGAGTGGGTAGGGATATGGGTAAAAATGAGAATTAACTTGTGGCATATACTGGTACAAATTTCCCAATGTTATATGTGATTTTGAGATGTATATAAATTGTACCAATAAAGAATTCAATTAAACAAAAAAAAATCTATGCTTTTTATTTATTGATTTCTAAATTAATCCTCTGAGAAAGTGGGCCATCTGCCCTGATGTGGTTAGTACCACTGACTAGTACCATTCAAGTGGGATGGTACTAAATGCTGGGAAGAACTAAATGCGGGGCTGGGAATAATTTACCTCAGTGGTTCTGTCACCAGCCTTGCAAGTACAAGGTCCCCAAGTTTGATTTCCTGTACCAAAATTAAAAAATAAAAATAAAAAATAAGAGAAAGGCTAAGGAGAGGCCAATTCACTCTTCCTCCCCCCCACCCCTTTCTTGCTGAAGCCAGGCACCCTCTGCCATCTGCCCAGGACCTCAGAACTGCCAGCTGGAGTTTAATTCTGCCCTCCTCAGGTTCTTAGGTTATTAGACTTAGACTGAGCTACTGTTGATTTCCTTGGTTCTCAGACCTTCAGGCTTGGACTAAGCAATGTTATTTGGAACACTTGTCTTCAGCTGCTTATGGCCTCATAGTTCTGTGAGCTCCTTTCTTTGATAATTTTACTCTTCCTCCTTTCCTCCTTCATTCTGAAATGCAGGCTTCTCAGCCTTTGCCTAATGCAGATGTAGCAGCATGAAGGGAGAGCTGTCAGAATGTAGAGAACACTGTCTCCCATTTAATAACAGAGAAGCCAATGCAGGGGTTGTCCCACATGCTGAGGACACAGTTCTGTTCTCTTTGTCAAACTGGTGCTCCTATTCTGCATTGATAGGCAGAGAGGTGGATGAGTGGGTAACCATGGGCTCAGCCACAGAAACTTGTTTTCACCAGGGTATTTTAGCCATTGACTCTGCAAATGGCAAGACCAAGGGACAGCTACTCAGAGAGGCTAGGTACCAGTAGGTGGATCACATGATACCAAAATCTGGTATTTTTCACCTGGGAGTAAGAGTTTACCTAATAATTTACCTTTTCCAGAGCTGATGTCACTTCAGGTAAAGGTTTAGCTCCCTTCCTGGAGAGCCTGTCTGGAGTGATTCCTATGCCAACTTGCTTCTTATTAAATGACCTTCTTTGATTCTAGGAGCTGTGGTCATGGCTTGTGGTTGTGTGCTCAGTTTTCTGGCCATGCCTCCCAGAAATAGCCTATGAGTGGGGGTGAGCTGGAGGCATGGCACAGGTCTAGTGCACGCCAGTGCTTTCGGGGTAAAAGAAAGTCCCACTGGATAGGAAACCAGTCCTCAAATCCAAGAGTTCATCCCTTCATGTCAGTCTCTGCCAGGTCATACAGCCTAGGCCTGTGGTGGAAGGAAGGAGTCCTACTAAATTTGAGGCTCATCACACAATAGTAGAGCAATGCACAGGGAAAAGCACTGTGCACCGAGAATAGGAGATCCTACAGGAGCAAATCTGGACCTGCTGAAGCCAACGGAATGTTCTTCCCACTTTCATGCCTGACAACGGCTGTTTCTCTGCAAATACAACAAGCTTATTGAACAAAAATACAGCAACTAAACCATTTCAGGGATTAAAGTGACATGACAGGCAAGGGCAAGGGGAGTAAAAAGTGAATGGTGAGTGAAAATCCTCTTGACAGATTGCAGCTAGAGAAATGCAACTTGTTTTACAAACTCAGTCACTGTGCTCTTATAGGAGTTCCTGACTGGGCACTTCATTAGAATCTTTTCATTGAAAGAATGGAGGGTCATAAGAGAAAGAGAAAGAATGTCTAAGTCCCCAAGCAGCTGCTGGTTCCAGACTGATCCTTCCTCTAAAACTCAAGATGTCTTTGGCTTTATCTGTTCGAATTTGAACTTCTCAATCCATCCATATGGTTTGAGCTTTCACTAAATTCTAATTTACCTCCATCAGAGACAGAGCAAAGTACTGGATAGTGTGTGATTCAACTCATTAATTATAAATGTGCAACATTAGTGTTGAGAGATTTAGAAATAAAATAGCACAACAGGAGAAATATCACCCCAATTTGAGTCATGTCAGATCACTAAGTATTTATTAACTAGTTATTACATGTCAGATGTTGAGTTGTAAAAATATTCAACCAGAGATAGTTTACTCATTTGCAAAAATAAGATATGATGAAGAAAAATAGCAATTTAAACTACTATGGAGATTTTCAGGCCTAAGGAAAAGCTACAGAGGAAGAGGACCCTGGTAACAATAGCAGCTGTAAATTTTCATCCAATTATGGGTTTGAGAGAAACCAGGGTTAGACAGAAACTCCCTTGCTGATGTGCTGCTGGCATCTGGTGTCACGGGGAGTGCAGCAGGTCCCTTTGGCCCTTCTGTGAAGAACCATTTTTTGCCTGCACCCTCAGGGACATCTGCTAAAATTCAAGGAGGTACATCTACCTGTGGTTTGGAACACAGGCTCTGCTGCTCCCTTTACAAGCTTAGTTTCTAATAGCACAAGATGCTGTGTGAGCAGCTGCACAGAACCTTCATTTTCACAGCATAGATCATGTGACACTCCAGAACATAGAATCACAGCAGAGTGCGTGGTATCAAATGTATCTTTCAAGGGCTGGAGATTTAGCTCAGTGGTTCTGGTGCCTGCCTAGCAAGTGCAAGTTCCCTGGTTCGATCCCTGGCAACCACATACAATACCAGGCATGGTGACTCATGCCCACCTGCAATCAGTACCACATATCACAGTACTGGGCATGGTGACTCAGGTCTGTAATCTCAGCACTTGGGGGTGAGAGGCAGGAGGATTGCTGAGTTTGAGGCTTGCCTGGGCTACATAGTGAGCTCAGGGCCAGCCTGAGCTACAAAGTGAGACCTTGTCTCAAAAAAAGATGTATCTTTCAAAATGATAAAACAATAATTTTCAAACCAATTGAATTCTTCTAATTTCTAGAGACTTGCAAATGACTTTTATTTCTCTCCTGTCTTCATCCTCACATACTGTGGACCATTGCCACTCTGGCCATTGCATGGGGAGTGGGTAGGAAGGTTGTGAGTTGCAGTAAGGGAACCAGGGAAGAGGCTAGGTGATGTTGGCAGGACAGACATGGACCTTGCCTTTTGGTTACAGCAGCCTGAGAGTCAAAATCCTCAGAATCACCTGCAATGATCCTAGTCCTGATGTGACTAAAGGCTGACACTCTCATACTCATGTAGTACTGGCAAAAGGAAGAAGCCCATGTGCATCTCATATAATCACATGAACATGTCAAAAGCAGTTCACTCTGGCTGGTTCCAGGAGGCAAAATCAGAGATTAAAATAAACAAGAGAAAGATTTGTTGCACAGTTCCTCACCTAAGGCTGGAGGGTCCATGCAACCAGGAAGGTATGTTGTATCAAAAGCTGAGCACCAGGGCTTGGGATTTAGCTCAAGTGATATGGCACCTACCTTGGAAGCACAAGGGCCTGAGTTCGATCCTCCATACCACCAAAAAGAAAAATAAAAAGTTGAGTACCTCCAGCTGACCAGAAAATGAGACTCAGCCCTGTGGTGACAAGAACCAGAATGCTGTTAATAGCAGGAGGGACTTTGGAGGAAGGCCCTGAGCACCAGATGAAATGTGCCAGCTGAGGCTTTAGTTTCAGCCTGCCTGTAACCCAGCAGTACAGTACCAGATTTCAACCCTATGCCTCTGTGAGGTAATGAGTGAATGTTGTGTTAAGTTGCTGTATTTGAGGTCTTTCATGTATATCAACAAGAGAAAGCCAATGCAATTCTACAGGTTTACAGTCAAATATGGGTTCATTCTGTATTGTTTTCCACCTTCTAGATAACATTACCCCCAACTTCTTCAAATACTGTATTTGTTTTTTCTCCTATAAAAAAGGAAATAATAATATCTACCTAACCCCTAGGACATCTGTCTTGATTAAAAGAGATGGAGTTTATACAATACCTGGAACACAGTAAATATTTAAATAGGTAGTTTTTTTTATTTGTTAAATTCTGTCAGGTTTTCTTTTTTTCCTGACCAATCATGCTTCACATTTTATTACATAAAGCAACTTGCAAGATACATGAAGAATATTAAACATCAATTATTTAAATTATGCAAAATAAACTTACTATATAATAAATTCTAAATGGAAATACAGGAATAAAGAATACTAAATTCAAATTTGTGCTTGACTTCAGGGCAAGATAAGAGGATGGAGTGGAGAGGCTGATAATAACATGGTCTTGTTTTAGGGTGGGAAGGTAGTCTTGCTATCTGTGAAACTTTCAAAATAATATCTGAGTATTTGAAATACTTAGTGATACCAATCATGCATGTATCTGCCTGCTCATGTGAGAAGAAGCTCATAAAACTATAGGAGTATTAATATTGAGAGAATTGGGGGCAATTATTTTTCTATTGCACCTGTATGTATTTCCAGAAACTTTCTTCTAGAATGCTCAATATTATCTGAAATGATGTCACAAAGGGGTTTGCAATTAAATAACTGTTTCCTTACAACAGAAGCAGGGAGAGGCAGCCCACAGGGCAAGAGGGTACAACCATTCTGGGAAGGTTTCATGAGACAGATTGCCTTCCATAGCTATTCTTGCTCAAGCACACTATGTGAGCACCATCCCTAAATCTGGAGAGGGCTTCTTTACACTTTCTATATGGATAGCTGGATGGAAGATGCTAGGTTCAGGTGACTGATAATGCACTGCACAAGGAGAGAGGAACAGTTGGCTGAGACTCAAAAAATAAGAAAATTTCTATATTCTTGAGGAATAAAACATGGAAAATGATCATTCCTGCCTCAAAATATTTCAAAGACTTTTGCATGCCCTCATTTCCCCTTGGAAAGGGTTCTTCAATTCACATGTTCATCCATGTACTTTCTGAAGATTCACTGAGCATTTGGGGTGCAGAGTGACTGCTCAGAGTACTGGGCAACTGTAGTCATCAAAGTGGTGGAATGTGCCTCAGGATCAGTATCAGTAAGGAGAGGTAGCAGGAGACAGAATTCTTCATGTCAGGCGACAGGAATAAGTGCTAAACAGTGAAGTACACAGGGAACAGGAGGAAAGGGAATTCTCACTCCCCATTTTCAGTAAGATTGTCAGTATGTGGCTCACCAAGTTGGCACACAGAATAAAGGACTTGAAGGATGAGAGTGAGGGAGACAGATCAGTATATAGGGAAATAGGGGTCCAGCTCAAAGTCTTTGTCAGATCTGCTCCTACTGAACCCAATTCTGGCCCTTGTCTCAGGGTGGGAAGCATGTAGGAATTTACTGGAGTAAGAGTCTGAGATGCAAAGTCTAATGGACCCTACAGGGTCAGACCTGACACCATCTTGAAACTAAGCAGCTGAGCATCACCATGGACAAGTACTTCTTGGATGCTTACCACAAGACGGTAGAGTTCTGGGTACCAAGATGGCTCAGTGGATGACAACCAGAGACCTGAGACTCCAGTAAGAGACAGACATTTAAACAGAAGCAGCCACATTACAAACTGTGCTCATGTGAGGAAGGAAAAGGCACAGATAGACTGGTGGCAGAGTATCTACCAGGACAGAAAGAAGGAACTCAGGGTGATAAAGCTGGACCCAACTCAGCCCTATAGGACGCAGCTGGCCACCTGTGCCAAAGCTTGGAGAATGCAACACTTGGGGAAAGCGTGTGGTTCTCACAGCCATCTTCAAGACCTGCCAAGTAGATTTGGGAAGCATCTCCAAGCAGCAAAAAGCTAAAAGGTGGAAACAACCCAAATGTATATCAGGTGTTATTGGAACCACATAAAATGTGGTCTTCCCATTTAGGGAATATTATCCAGTCATTAAAAAGAAGAAAGTACTGATTTATGCAGTAGTATAGATGAATATTAAAAACATGATGCTAAGGACCAAAAGACATTAATCATAAAAGACTGCATATTTTATAACTATGTATATGAACTCTCCAAATAAGCAAATCAATAGAGAAAGGGGTTTAGTGGTTGGGAGGGACTGTCAGAAGTGGATACAGGTTTCCACTTCTGAGATGAAGAAGAGAAAACTTCCACTTTCTGAGGTGAAGAGAAAACTGTGGAACTAGGCAGTGGTGACACAGCATTGGGGATGTCCTACCTGCTCCAAACTCTGCCTTACAAAATGGTAAAAGCCACTGATTTTATTTTACATATATATTCTCACAATACAAAATATATTACAGACCTATTCTTAAAGATAGGCTCAACTGTTATATTTGTTGACTCTTCAGTTTACCTGAGTTCCTAGAATTCCACTGCACATGCAGCAGGAAGATAGAGCCTGGCAGTGACTGTGACCCTCCAGCCGCTTCCTGTCCCTGTGCCTTTGAGACTTCAGAGGCCTCTTTCACTCCCTCAGCAGAACCATGAGTCCAGCACTCTGGAGCTGTCCCAGCCAGGTTGCCTTTGCTCTTTGGAGCTGATCTTGTCCCAGGGCTGTTGTTCTAATTTGTAATAATAAGGTCAACATCTTTCCTAAGGGTACCATGAATGTTTATGAACTGTAACTAAACTGTTCCTGGTTTCCTGCTTTGAATCCCAGCTCATGTCAAAACCAGACAGCAAGAGTTCAAATTCCAAGCTAGTGTCATAATGGGGTCACAGCAGATAGCACCTGGCACCTGCTTCCAAGAAACCTGGAACAGCCAGGAGACTGAGCAACTGGATGACTGGCAGTGAAGTCTCCATTCTCACAGAATCTCCTTCACCAGTTCTGATTTTCTAGGCACCAGCACTGGGGAAAAGGGAAAGCACCACCTCTGGTGGCAGAAAGCTTGTTTTTTGTTGCTGAATTTGGGAGAACAATTGAACCCAGACTCTTATCTATGCAGAATGCACACTTTAACCTGGATTTATACCCCAGCACCACTTGTGTTTAAATCGCAGTACATCTACTCAGCTATCTTACAAGCAATGAGCAAAAAAATGACCTTTCGCTGAATTACAATTCTTTCATTGTTAAAAAGGGGAAGGGTGGTTGCATTTGCCTTTACTTATTGTTGCTTATTAAGGATGGGTGATTTGAAAATAAATTTAACAACCTCTGTGATAATTCACTGTGGTATGTACTTGAATGAGTTAGGAAACACCTAGTGGTGTAGTGGGGCACACAGCTCAAGGTGTCTGCATGGCTAACAGGGAGTCAGAGACTGGGGTAGACCCCCCTTATGGGGTGTAAATGGTACCAAGCAGCAGACTGGTGCCTTGATGGAGAAAAGGGAAAGAAGCAGAAAGTCAGCCCATTGTTTTGTTGTTAGATCACCAGTGATGGCGAAATCCAGGTCTGGCTGAGCCAAGTGCACCACATGCCAGGTCCTGAGAGCGCCCTTAGCCCTTGGTAGACTAAACTGATACCTAAGCAAGCAGTGAGCTAAAGGGCATGCCACTGCCAGAGAATGCCCAGAACTCCCCAACGTTGGGTCCCTCTGACAACCATAGACCAAGCCCCAGTAGCCACCATAAACCCCTCCCGTGGCTTCTGCTACACAATGCCATAAACCGCATTCATTAAATGGAAGCATTCCAGAAACCTCCCCAGAGTCTGGTGTGCGTGTGACTCTGCACCTCGCCCTCCTGTGTGCAGCCCTGCAAGGACAATAACTGGCGCCCAAACGTGGGGCCCTCGGGTAATCCTCCGCCTTGCCTCTCAGGTGAGTGCCCCACCTTCGTGCGGAATTCATCCTCCCTGCGGCTAAGCAGGCTGCTTCTTTAACATGTCGAACCCCCTTCCACCTTCGTTCCGCCGACCTCACCTCTCCGAGTATGGGAAATATCCTCTGCTCCTCTGTGCAATCCCAAGACACTGCTGCTGCCTGTTCTCTTCCGGCCAACACACAGGCGCGACCCCAAGATGGCGCTGGCACCCCTTCTCTTCCGGTGGACACAGAGGCCCCGCCCCCATGGATTCCCTGGCCCCTCCTTCCGCCCCACCTCTTAAACCGCTCCACCTCTTAAATCTCCCCACCTGTGGGCAATTTCCAGCCCTTATCCTCAACTGCCAGAGGTGATGGCAAAGGCGATGTTTGGTGCTGTGGGGCTGTGGCTCCTGCTGCTGCTGGCACTGCTTGACGAAGCCCCTCTGGACCTCTACTTCCCAAGGGACGCCTACTGGGAGAGGCGGTACTTGGACCAGCCAACTGGGACCCCGCTGCTCTACGTGCAGAGACACGCCCAGAGAGGTGCCCTGCTTCCACCTGGGCTAGCACCCCCTGCAGTATATGCCCAGATAGGTGCCCAGCTTCCACCTGGGCCAGCCCCTCTATGGCATCTACCACAAGCCACTTCATACGAACTGGATCCATTGTGAAGGACATTGGCCTTTTCTACCTCAACCAAAGTCTGGACCGTGGCTCCTGGGAGCAGTTCAGCCTATGGAATGGTGGCTTCCTATAAAAGATGTCAAGCCAGGGCTGGGGATTTAGCTCAAGTGGTACTGTGCCCACCTTGGAAGCACAAGGACCCGAGTTCAATCCCCAGTACCATAAATAAATAAATAATAAATTAAAAAAATAAAAATATAAAAGATGCCAACCCCCCAATCTGCCAATCAGCCAAATGAGGAGGCTCTCGCTTCAGGAACAGCCCAAAAAATGTCTACACCATCCAGTACCACAATGCCCCAATAAGATCACCTGGAGAGATATAAAGAACCTCTATGACCGAGCTTGTGCTTGAGGCACCACCCCACACCATACTAGGGCCAATGCTGGTGGTCCTCCTGTGTGCTGTGCTTACCACCAACTCCCAGGCTGTGGTCACATAAGTATGAGCCCTAGTTCCCAGCACCCTCTTCTAGTCATAATTGACTGGAATTCCTCCCTTCCTCACCCCTTTGGTAATGCATCCACCCCAAGTCTCCCAATGATATCACATGGAACACTTCTGTCTTTCCTTCCTCTGTCTGCTTTTCTACCTCACCTCCAACTGACTCTTCCCCCACCCTAGTGACCTAAAGACCAACACCATTGACCCATCTTCCCATTTTTGGGACCAACGCTTTCTTCTCTGGAGTCTCTGGGACCTCCTACTTGTGTTGTGACTTATACTATGTACCCTATACCCCCAACTCAATATTTTGCCTTTCAGCACCTGTGTACCCACCCCTTACTGAAGACTGGTTGGGCAATGACCCCCTGTTTACCCTTATGCTTCACCCACACAGAAAACGTAATTTAGGGGCCTTGGCCATCATCGCCATCATTGTGTCCATAGTTACTGCAGTCTCTGCAGCCACCACTGCTCCAATCACCTTGCACAACCAGATTGCCACTGCTGCCGCTGTTAATCAACTCACTCAAAAATACTACACACGCCCTTGGGGAAACTTCGGCTCTCCTCCGTGACATCCATGTTGCCATTGTCAACCTACAGTCCCAAGTGGACTCAGTCCTTCGATGTGGTTACATTAATAACATCTGGGGTTCCATTTGGGAGGGGTTCATGATGGGCTGGTCCAAGATAAGTTCATGAACTCATGGGCTAATTTTAGGGTCACCCCATCTGACCAAACCCATAAAAATGTCATATGGTTGGCAAAAGCCATCTGGTCTAAACAAAGGGGAGGAGATCATGGTGAAATACAGGTCTGGCTGAGCCAACTGCATCACATACCAGTCTCCTAGGTCCTGAGAGAGCTCTTGGCACTTGGTAGATTAAATTGAGAACTAAGCGAGTGGTGAGCTAAAAGGCATGTCATGCCCAGTCCTCCCCAATATTGAGCCCCTCCTCTGACAACCATAGACCAATCCCTAGTAGCTACCACAAACCCCTCCTACTGCTTGTGCTATGTAATGCCTTATACTGCATTCATTAAACGGAAGCATACCAGAAACCTCCCGAGTCTTGTGTGCGTGTGACTCTGCACTTCACCCTCCCAAGTGAAGCTCCATGTCGACAACACACCAGTCTTGGGACATTTGTCTCCACTTCCTTCCGGGGAAGCCCCTCAGCTAAACGTCATGTTTATCAGTGAGCTTCAGGCCTTGGACCTCCACTGGCTCCCTGGCTCTCCAGGGTGCAGACAGCTGTTCCATATCTTTCCATCCCTGATTTCACAGTGGCCACAGGGAGCATGCCTAGAGCATCCTTTATATGTCAAATCATATTATATCACATTACATTATAGGACATGTATCATAATGAACCCTATGTTTATCTTCAGTGAACCTTCATTGATAACAATCTCAGTTTTGGAGACTAGGGCTGCCCACTGTGAGTGTGGCTATCATGAAGGCTCCATGATGGGGACACAAGAAGGTGGATATATATGTGCAGCAGGGAGTGCTCTCAGTCAACCAGGGGCCAGAGTGCAGAATCTCTGGAAAAATCTCAGGAAAACGTCTTAATCACCCAAAGACTGTGTCTCAGTGACTCAGTTCCTTGATACTAAGCTCCATCCTTAAAGGACCTAGCACCCTAATTTTCTTTTAGTTTATTTTTCTCTTTATTGGTATATTGTATATACACATCATGATCACACTCAATATTGCGAATTTGTAGCAGTATATGACATGATTTAATTCTCATTTTTCCCATTCCCCTATCGAACTCACAACACCCCTCAAATGCATAAGCTTTGTTTCCTTTTTTATTACATCACCTTTTTCCTTTCCTCATTACTCATCCTTCCACTACATTTCCCTCTGAATATTTTCTACTTCACAATATCCACCATACATTCTAAAATTCATTAACATTTCAGTTTCTTATACCAGAGAACAGATATGGTATTTACACATCTATGACCTATTTATTTCACTTATGAGTATATCCTCAAGGTACATCCATTTGTGTAGAAATGACTCAACCTTGTCATTCTTTAAGGCAGAGTAATACTCCATTTATAGAAAAACCACATCTTCTTTATCCAGTCTTAAGCTTATGGGCATTTGGATTGTTCCCAAAACTGACCTATCACACACTGAACTGCTATGAACTTGGATAGTACCCTAATGTTTAACACCATGTCCCAAGCCTCCAGCATGAACCCTTGAGGGAAAAAACACAGCTATTGTTAGAAGAAGGAAAACAAGCCAGGCCTGGTGACTCAAGCCTGTAATCCCAGCACTCGAGAGGCAGAGGCAGGAGGATTGCCGAGTTCAAGGCTTGCCTGAGGTACATAGTGAGCTCAGGGTCAGCCTGAGCTACAAAGTGAGACCCTGTCTCAAAAAAAAGAAGGAAAACAAATTTCAAATGTATAATGTAGTATAATAGCTCAATAAAGTAACAGCTCATGAAAATACTTGATAAAGTAAATATTAGCTGTAGCAATTGGGAATTGTTATGCAAAGAAAGTGAAAGCATATTGGAAGTGGTGAGGAGCATTTTAGTTCTGTGCCCTGGCTACCACAGACCACGTGGTGTAAGTGCCAGAGAAAGAGGCCTCCTCACTCATGTCCTTGCCCGTGATGCCATCTGGACTTCTTTTCTGACAATTCTCAAAGCCTGCCTTGTGTGCTTTGAGGAGGAGCTTACATATTACCTTGAAGACTAGTTCTTGACTCTGCAGCCTTTGGCTTTTTGGGATTTGGTCTCCTTTCTGTAGACTGCAAGGGAACTTCCAAAACTCAGGGTTTTGGAACTCTCATTCAGAAGTTATTTTGGACAAATGCTGATTATTTACTAGTATTCTAGAATTTTTAGAGGTGGAAAGTATCATAGTGATATTTTTGTTCAATCCTCTTATTTTTTTTTTTTTTAGTTTCTAATGAAAAAGTAAAGCAAAATCCTTTTTATGTTAGAAAAATGATACATATTTATTTACAAAGATCAACCAAGAAAAACAAGGGTAATAAAATAAAAGCCACTAGAAATTACACTATCAGAAAAACAATTATTTTAGAAGATTTTTTGAACTATTTCATATCTATGCAACTGTAAGGTTTAAGTAAAAATTAAGTAAAAATTAAAAAGCCTTAAAAATAAGGCTTTTATTATTAGAAATGTATTTTATTTTTTTTGCTTTTTGAGACAGGGTCTCGCTTTTGTAGTTCAGGCTGGCCCTGAGCTCACTATGGTGCCCAGGCAAGCCACCGCGAACTCAGCAATCCTCCTGTCCCTGCCTCCCGAGTGCTGGGATTACAGGTGTGAGCCACCACGTCCGGCATTGTGGTATGCGGTGTTGATTGCTGGTGGGCGTTTCTCCACGTCCAGCATTTTATGCGGTTACCGGGATTGAACTCAGGACCTTGCGCTTGCGAGGCAGATGCTGGAACCACTGAGCTAACCCTCCGGCCCTATTAGAAATTTATTAATTGGAGTGTGTCATTTCTCCATCTTAATGGCACTTAGAAGTCCCAAGGCCTTTTTTTTTTTTTAGACAGGGTCCTGCTTTGTAGTTCAGGGTGGCCCTGACCTCACTATGTAGCCCAGACAAACTTTGAACTCAGCAGTCCTCATGCCTCTGCCTCCCGAGTGCTGGGATTACAGGTTTAAGCCACCACACCTGGCATTGTGGTGTGTGGTACTGATTGTTGGTGGGCGTGAGTCACCACATCAGATATTGTTGTATGTGGTTAGTGGGGATCAAACTCAGGACCTTGCATTTCAAGGCAGGTGCAGGAACCCCTGAGCTAAATCTCTGGCCCCCCAAAACCTTTTTGATGAACAGCAGCACAGACCCAAGTTCTAAGTTAAATCTCCTTTATTGCACAGCTGCAAGGGTCAGTGGAGGAACCATAGGGTCTCCCTGTTCCTCAGTTTCCCCAGATCTCTCAAAAGGGTACTACCATGAGGAATCTAAAGGTCTGTGATGGCTTCTGAGTACCCCCAGGAAACTGTTGCCAGTGCCTGGGGTGATCTCTAAGGGCCCTGCTCTCATGTTGGTGCCTTAGTATAAGTATGCTGGATTCTGGCTAAGCAGGGTGCACCTCACCACAGTCCAGTAGCTCACTTTGGGATGACTCTCAGGAGTTGCATGCAATGCCTGCCATGTGCATTGGGCACCCTGAATAGCTAGCTTGGGTCACCTCAACATCACTCCCATGTCCTAACTCTCCAGGCCTCAAGTCCTGGCCTATGCCTGCCCTTGACTGCATGTATAAAAGCAACACTCCTGCTCAATAAAGATGGGAGTGATTCTCTGAAATCATTCCCAGAGTCTGTGTCCTATCTCTGTGCCTCACCCTCTCGGTCCAGGTCAAGATACCAGCCTACCACCTACCAGACCTTAGCCTAGTCCCTGGGAAGCATTGACAGGTTTGCTTCTGCATGAACAGTCAAACCCAGGCCAACCTCAGTACAGCAGGGCTCTTTATCTGCTGTGGTTCTGAGGAGAAGACATTGGTTCACTAAGTTTTCCGGATTATCAGAGAGATATTGTAAATCCTGGTGCAGACATAGTTGAAAAGAGACACTTTACAGGGGGTGAAGGGAATCGCATTCTTCCTTGAGTACAAAAAGGTGGGAGGACAGTCACAATTGAACCTGTTCACTTATGTGATGATGTATAACAAGACAATGAAAAATCCAGTGGTTTAAAAACCACAGCTCACTAACTCAGTGCTTTTGGAGCACTGTCTAAGTTCAGGGAGTCATTTCTAACTTGGGATCTTTTATGTGGTGTCAATCAAGTATTCTGAGAACAAAAACTATTGTAAACCTTCTCCCTTCTTCAGACACTTCTTAAAGTTCACAAAAGCAGTGTTCCATTCCACAGTGCCCATCCAATTGCCACATTTAACCTCCTGCATTATATGACATCCCAAGATAGTTATAAGTTTGCTAAGATTCTGAGTTTGGTGGATTCTTTATATCACTTATATATTTTTTAAACTATTCAAAGCATAAATAAGGAAAATGCTAACTGTGTTCACATAACCTTTGTGACCCTTTGGCTTGCCCATTTTCCTTTCTTTTTTCTCCCTATTCTTCCTCTGGCCACCTAGGGAAATTGCTGGTCACCTCTGGGGCAATGATCACCTTTGTCTGTTCCATCCATCACCTCAGGGGCTGTGCTCCTGGGTTTTGACTGAGAAGCCAGGGAGTATCTCTCTGCTCAGATTTGAAAAAGTGCAGATTGAATTCCTTTCTTTGGTCTTAGACTTTTAGCCTCCTGTGTGATTGTCTTGAGAGAAGATTGGCTGTGAATTTTAGGCATATCTTCATCCTCTGTCAAGATTCAGACTCCTAAGACTAAAAGTTGCAGAGGTTTTACCCTATGCTCCAGGATTTACCAAGCACAACCTCTCACATAGATCAAATATTCTGTGACTAAATGTGAAATACTGTGGCTCTGAACACTTCCTGTTAGTCCTGTTTTCCACATAGGCACCAAAAACCTAGTTCTCTTTCCTCTCCCCATAAAGCCCTTTGCATGAATCACATCTCAGGGAAAAAAAATGTAATGGACACTCATGTTAGAAAGGTCTTCAGTTCCTAGAACACCACTTCCCTTATTTTTCTTTCTTTCAAAGCTCTTCAATATTTCTAACAAGATATTTTTAAAACATTTTTCATAGTTTTTTATTGGTACATTTTATTGGTACATTATATATATACATCACAATTACACTCTACATTGAGAATTTGTACCAGTATATGACACAACTTAATTCTCATTTCCCCTCCCCTCCCCACCCTAACACCCCATATACACAAGCATTGTTTCCTTTTTTTAACATTAATTTTTTTCTTTCTTCATTATTTACCCCTAAGCCCCATTACCCTTTGAATTTTTACTATTTCATAATATCAATCATGTAATCTAGAACACATTTATAATTTTAGTTTCTCATATCAGAGGAAATATACGACATGCACATCTGTGACCTATTTATTTCACTTATGAGTATGTCCTGAAGGTATGTCGATTTGAGTATAAGTGATTCAATCTCATCCTTTATGGCAGACTAATACTCCATTTTATTAAAAAAAACCACACATCTTTATCCATTCTAGAGTTGATGGGCATTTGGGTGTTTCCAAGATTTAACTATCACAAACTGAGCTGCTATAAACATGGGTGTACATATATCACTATGATAGGGATCTTGTAATTCTTTTGTGTATATCCCCAGCAGGGGAATAGCAGGCTCAAATGGAACCTCTAATCCTAGTTTTTTGAGGAATCTTCACTGTGATCTCCACAGTGGTTGTTCTGGTCTACATTCCCACCAACAGTGGAGAAGGGTTCCTTTTTCTCCATAACTTTGCTAGCATTTGTTGCTGGCTAATTTCAAGATAGCAGCCATTCTTTGTGGAGTGAGATGAAATCTCAGAGTTGTTTTCATCTGCATCTCTTGAATGGCCAATGATGTTGAGCATTTCTTCATATATTTCTTAGCTGTTTTTACTTCTTCCTCTGAGAAGTGTCAGTTCATTTCAGATGCCCATTTTTGAATTGGGTCTTTGAATTTGGGAGGACTGATTTTTTTAAGCTCTTTATATATTCTAGATAGTAGCCCTTTGTCTAACGATTTACTGGTAGAGATTTTTTTTTTTTTGAGACAGGGTCTCGCTTTGTAGTTCAGGCTGGCCCTGAGCTCACTATGGTGCCCAGGCAAGCCGCCGAGAACTCAGCAATCCTCCTGTCCCTGCCTCCCGAGTGCTGGGATTACAGGTGTGAGCCACCACGTCTGGCATTGTGGTATGCGGTGTTGATTGTTGGTGGGCATGTCTCCACGCCCAGCATTGTATGTGGTTACCAGGGATCAAACTCAGGACCTTGCGCTTGCGAGGCAGGCGCCGGAACCACTGAGCTAACCTTCCGGCCCTACTGTAAAGATTTTTTTCTCATATTGTTGGTGGCCTTTTTGCTCTGCTGATGGTTTCTTTTGCTATGCAGAAGCTTTTTAATAGAAAGAGATCCCATTTGTTGATTTCTTCTGATAGTTCTTGTGCTACAGAGGTTTTGTTCTTAAAGTCTTTCCCTAAGTCAATTTAAGAGTTTCACCTAACCTGTTTTGCAGTAGGTTTAGTGTCTCTTTTAATATTTAGGTCTCCCACCCACTTTGATTTTAGTTTAGTACACAGTGAAAGAGACAGATCTAGCTTCAGTCTTTGGCAGGTTGAAATCCATTTTTTCCAGCATCATTTGTTAAAGGCTATCTTTCTTCCATTGAGGATGTTTGGCTCCTTTTTCAAAGATGAGGTAGCTTAGTGTTTCTGTCACTGTTTCTGGATCTTCTAATCTATCCCACTAATCCTCAGGTCTGTTTCTTTGCCAGTACCATGCTGTTTTTATCACAGTGGCTTTGTAGTAAAGTTTCAAGTTGGGAAAGATGATACCCCCTGCCATGTCCTTGTTTCCTAGAATTGCTTTTGCCATTCTAGGCTTCTTGTGGTTCCAGATGAATTTTTGGATGCTTTTCTCTAGATATGTGAAATATGCTGTTGGGATTTCAATTGGGATTGCATTGAATCTATATAGAAGTTGTGGGAGTAAAGCCATTTTGATGATGTTAGTTCTTCCTATCCAGGAAAAGGGGATGTCTTTCCATTTTCTGATATTCTTTTCAAGACCCTAAAAACTCCACCAAATGACTGCTAGACTTAATCACCAAATTTAGTAGCATAGCTGGATACAAGGTCAATGCTCAAAATCAATCACATTTTTATACACAAATAATAGATTGATAGTGAAAGCAGTTGTGAACTCAGTCCCTTTTACAATAGCATCCAGAAAAATGAAACATCTAGGAGTCAATCTAACAAAGGGGGTAAAGGACCTCTACTCTGAAAACTCATAGGTTTTGATTGCTGCAGTAAAGAGTCAGTATACACTGACTTCATAATTTCACATATAGTAAGTTTGTGTCATAAAATTCTTTTTTTTTTTTTTTTTTGAGACAGGGTCTCGCTTTGTAGTTCAGGCTGGCCCTGAGCTCACTATGTGGCCCAGGCAAGCCATCGCGAACTCAGCAATCCTCCTGTCTCTACCTCCTGAGTGCTGGGATTATAGGCATGAGCCACCATGC
>PVIC010039634.1:0-17042 GCA_004025085.1 Thryonomys swinderianus | reverse complement strand
TTTTTTTTTTTTTTTTTTTTTTGCTTTTTGAGACAGGGTCTCGCTTTGTGGTTCAGGCTGGCCCTGAGCTCACTATGTAGCCCAGGCAAGCCTGGAACTCAGCAATCCTCCTGTCTCTGCCTCCTGAGTGCTGGGATGACAGGCATGAGCCACCACGTCCGGCTTTGTGGTATGTGGTGTTGATTGTTGGTGGGCGTGAGTCTCCACACCCAGCATTATATGTGGTTACCGGGGATCGAACTCAGGACCTTGCGCTTGCGAGGCAGGCGCCAGAACCACTGAGCTAACCCTCCGGCCCCTAGTAGTCATTCTTAATTCTCCCCAAGCTTTGGCCACTGACATTCAATTCATCCCTAATTTCTGAAATGCTCTGCAATCTCCATCGTCCTCTTCTTCCCCCACATCTCATGGGTCGGGTCAGAGTCCCTGTATGTTTTTATAGTCTTTCCTTCTGCTACTGACCTCCACTAGCTCTCCTGATTTCAACCACCCTGAACTCCTCAGTCTTCCCTGGATGCCCGAATCATCTTTTTACACTAAGGAGCAGAGTCTAACTTACATTTGTAAAATGGATCTCTTATGTTTTAGAAAATGCCATCTGTGTTCAACTTACAGCATATGCAGGCTCCAAGCCAATTATACTACATAACTGAATATTCAGTGCATGGAAGCCCTGGCGCTGCTGGGTTGCAATGTGCTTTGTTGCATTATCAGGGCCCAGATAAGTTCCTTTGGGTCCCTGGCTTGTTGGCCTGTGACTTCCTCCCTCTGCCCCTCTGTGGAAGCATTATGCAGTGTATAAAAATAGACTAATACTTGCATTTCATTCAGGGAACTCCTGCTTTGTTCGGTGCGATGAAGATTTGTAAAAGGAAAATTCCCATTCTCTCACCCAAAGCAAAATGGAACCCCACAGCGAGCTGGAAAAAGCAGGCCCAGTTCCCGGCAGCGGTCCTTCCCGGCACTCCACTCAGCTCACCTGGAGAGAATGGATCTGATTGCAGGTTCATGCAGCTCGTTGTTAAGGATAATTCAGACTTCACAAAGGTGGATTTTTAAAATGTTTCTGTCTCATGGTGGCATTTTTCTTTCAGATAAGAAATCCTAACGTCATCCTGTATTTCTTAGATTTTTTTTTCCCCTCATTTCTTCAATCATTGCCCAAATGTAATCTGAACCACACCGGCTTCCCTGGGTTACTGACTATAAAAGCTTTCAACTTCCAACATTGCTCTGAATGCTACTCTTTCTACTCTTTCCGAAGCTACTCAGTCCATTTTTCACCAGGCTGTCAGCTGATTAGTCAGTTAACAAACATTCATTGAGTAACAGCTGTGCACTGGCCACTGCTCTAGGCCCTGAGATGAGAAAGGGGGTGTGTGATATAAACTAAACCCGACTCCCATAAAAGGTCCAGAATTCAGTGGTGAAGACACATACCTCTGTGATGAGGGATGCCCTTCCCTGAGGGGCATAGTCCTCATCTTTCAACATGTCATTCAAATATTACAGATGCAGTTATCTACTGCTCTCCAACACGTTGTGTACATCACTGGGCTGTTGGCTGGATTCGATTGTACATCCTCTGATGTGTCTAGGCGGTGATTTTCTTGAGAACAGACACTGGCAGGGATGGGGCTTTCAGTGTGGACGGTTTGGTATGTCAGAGATGGCTCAAATAATTCTGTCAAATCAAGTAATCCAGGAAGAACACAAGCTGATTCTACACTGAGTTCCAAGTAGTGAGCCCTTGCAGGGAAGGGGTCTCTTCTTTTTACTCTGAGCACCTCTTCTCCAGCCCCAGTGAACTGCTTGCCATTTCCTGAATGATCTTTAACTCACCAACTCCAGGTACAGCTCCAACTCCCAGAAACCCACTCCAGGCTTTGCTTCTTAACAGTGCAGGGCTTCTCAAGTTACATGGGGGGGTCTCATCACAATGTAGGTTCTGAGAGAGTAGGTTTGAAAGTGAAGCCTGGGATTCTACATGTGTAATAAGCTCCCAGTTGAAAACTTGTACTGCTGATCCAAGAACCACATTCTAAGTAGCAAAAAATTCTAGTGAGTTTTCCCTGTTACCAGATCTTCTGCACATGCAAGTCACAATCACCGTGCGCCGGTAGGTAGAAATGCCCAGTACAGAGCCACCTGACCTAGGAGAACAGTGATGGTTGAAATCTAATCTGTGCTCATTGAGACCTTCACCTGTTTCTCTTTTCCTGCTCCCTGCAGAAGTTTTGTAAGCTACATGCACCTTCAGGACTGCCTCTGCCTGAAGCAAGCACTTATTTTTCTAATTCACACAAATGTCTCATATAGTCTAGCAGCTTCAGCCAAGATTGATTCCACAGCTCACTTTACCATTCATCTTTTGCTCCTTTCCGACTGGTGCCTCAGGCTGATGGTCCTACCACTACACGAGCTGATTCTTCTCTGTCTCTTCTATGCATTCCCCTGCATTTGCGGCTATGTGAGAAGCAACAGGATGTAACGGGGCACCACACTCTTCATCATAGAGCTGGGTTCTGTGACGGCTTCCATGAGACTTTTGGCTGCTGCTCCACGATTTGGGGCAAGATATATGAACCCTGTGAGCCTTGGTTTCCCAATTTCCTAAATGAGGATTGGTAAGATCTACTTTGCTGGCTTCTCTGGGTTATCAAAAGCATAGAATTGATAACTCAGAGAAAGCCTTCTATAAAGTGTAAGGTTGTGTACAAATGTTAAGGATTATTACCAGAGAGTTAGCTGATGTATCTTGAAATGCTTTGATGGTTCTCTCCAGCTAGGAAGCATAGTGCCCTATATGTGGTGGGTGCAGAGCCTACTGCTTATTGACCAATGGCAGGAGAGACTACTCTCTGAATTTTTTCTAACAAAGCCCAGCCTATCTGAGTGAATAGTGCTGCGTAACAACTTTGGTGCAAGCTGTAAACCTATTCCATAGCTTGCATAGTCAGCAAGAAGCTGACTGTGCATATATAATGCAACCGCCATGGTCTAATGAGGATCAGGCAATACAGAAATACCAAACTGAAGACGACAAATTCCAAAAGGGCTGTGTCGAGAGACATCTTCCACAGGATTTTTTTTCTGACTCAAAAGTTGACTCACCTGTTTATATGCTAAAAAGAACCCCCTTATTTTGATTTCTGAATACTTTCTCTCCTAGTAGTCAAACTTATTATGGAATAAAACATTTTGATAATTGCTTTTTAATATGATGAAAGGTGGGAACCTTTCCCAATGACAAGGAAATAAGGGAATATAATGGAATGATGTCTTGTAATTTTTATAACTTCCAAATAGCAAATGAGAATCGTTCATTTATTCACTGAAGTTTCCTTCCAGAATCACAGGATTACTCCTACACAGCAATTAGAAGAGGAAGATGAATGTTTAAGCATTAGCTCTAACTTGTCTTTCTGGGGAGGAGGGGACTAGGTTTAAACTGTCGGTAATGAGAAAAGATCATTAACAAATAGAAATTTTAGATATTCCTTCTATATATTCCAAAAAGATTTTCTATACTGAGAAAAGAAACCATTACTGCAGTTTACAAAGGTTCTCTTTTAAAAAGAAAGCTGAGGAAAATAGTCTCCGTGTTTGTATTCTAAGTGTCAATCTTTGCTTTTAAAATATGGTTCTTTTAGGGGAGAGGTTCTGTGTCTATCATGTTGCAAAATGGCTAGGCTGTTTAGTGGGTAGGAAAATGAAACTGACAGTGTCCGTTGTGAGCCTCTCGCCCTCCAGCCCAGGACCACAGTCAACTCTTTGGTATATTTCATCGCTCACAAGGGGCACCAGCCAAGACAGTAAGTTCTCTCTATTCAGGTCCTAGTCCATCATTTTCCTCTTTTTCTGATGGAGTTGTTGATTTTTCTTAACTTTCTTTTAACTCATCTAGGTATGTATTCCCCCCCATCACTATCTCTGTATATAAATGTCCCTGTCTCATAGTAAGCATTTTCCAAATTTCTTTGGAAGTTGGTAACTGTTACCTTTAAGGACACTACCTCACTTGGTATCGTCTCTCAGTGGGTAAGAGTTACTTCTGTTTTTCCCTGAAAATTTATTTATTTTTAACACTTTTCTTCATCTCTACTTGACCTCTTTTTCCTCACCTTTGTCCTTTACTTATTAGCTCTGTAAAAGAAATAACAAAAAATTGATGAAAAGAGGCACTGGGATGTTGGTATCCTGTATTTTAAAGCTTTGAGAGCATCCTTGTTTTGCTGAGGATAGTGTTGTTCTGTCAGGAGTGAAAAGGCAGAAAATGGACTTCTAAAGGTGTGTTTTATTTCCTAATGGTATAAACCAAGGGATTAGTTGTTACAGCAAAATCACTTGCTTGCTGCTCTTTTTAAAAATTCCTTAATACAACTACACACCTTTTTGTTTTTGTAGTTCAGGCGGGCCCTCAGCTCACTATGTAGCCCAGGCAAGCCTCCAACTCAGCAACCCTCCTGCCTCTGCCTCCCGAGTGCTGGGATTACAAGTGTGAGACACCAAGCCCGGCATTTGTGGTATATGGTACTGATTGCTGGTGGGCATGAGGCCCAAGCCCAATATTGTTTTTATGTGGTTACCCAGGATCGAACCAGGGACCTTGCACTTGCCAGGCAGATACCAGAACCACTGAGCTAAATCTCCAGCCCTATACAGAATTTTTAAGCCACGTGAAATCCTTCTCAGAGAAAAATGTGTTTGCAAAAAAAGAAAAAAGCTGTTTGGAAAGAGAACAGAATTTTTGCCTTGTCTGCTGTTTAAATGTTTCATATATCACGGTTTGTCTCTATCACTCATTCAGGAACTCATTCTGTTTCATTCCTTTATTCAATAAATAGTTACTAAGTGGCTTACTTTGTGCTGGGACTTTTGCCAGGATCTAAGGAAACAGAGATAAATAGGACAAAAATTAAAAGTCTTCAGAGAGCTTAAAGGTTAGTAAGGCACAGACCATACATGAACAAGTACAATATAATATATCACTTACGTGCTACAAAGGGTACAAGTACGGTTCACGAGAGGGTGTGATGTTCGGAAAAGATGAAGAAAGCTTTGCAGAGAAGGTGATTTTCAATCTGATCCTTGAAAGATGGGTTGACTTCTCTGAGCCAGGATATGGGGAAAGGTGTTCCAGGCTGAAGGAAAACCTCAGAGGAATAGAAAATACTTGGTGTGCCCCCACGGTTAGAGGAGGGGGATGGTGAGAAAGAAGGCGGGAAAGGATATTGGAGTGCCCAGAAAGCCAAGCTGAGGTTTGTGAGGGTCACTTGGCACCTGGAGACAGAGACCTTCACAGTTGGCTTCCAACCTTTCAGTCCTGTTCGGGTTCTTGCTAGCCATCTCCTGCCCCGGTTCTTTTGGTTGGGGGGAATGGACGGGACTGCTTTTGCAGCTCGGATTTCAGTGCTTCTTAAGGACCTGTTCTCCAGTGTCTTTCTGTTCCTGATTGCCCTGTGTCATTTTCCGTCTTGGTGGTTAGTCTTTGAGATCCAGAGCCCACAGCCTGTACCTTGGTCAATTCCTTCCCACCACCTCCCCAACTTGCCTGTGTTCCCAAGGAGGGATAGCAAGGAAGGTGTTCAGACAGGGTCTGTGCCAGGCACATGGCACTTCGGGATTCTGACCGCAGGGCTCTAACTTGCTGTTCCTGATGGGCAAATGGGTTCTTGCACCAGAAATCACCTCAAGAGACAGAATAAGAATGGAATTAAGGCTGGGGGTGGTGGCTCACGCCTGTCATCCCAGCACTCAGGAGGCAGAGACAGGAGGATTGCTGAGTTCGAGGCTTGCCTGGGCTACACAGTGAGCTCAGGGCCAGCCTGGACTACAAAGTGAGACCCTGCTTAAAAAAAAATGGAATTCAGTTAGTATTTTAGAAAGTTGAGGTTTGCAAAGTCAAGATTCTAATCATAAGGATGGATAGCACAGTAGTAGCATGCAGCAGTTGGTTCAAACACGAAAAATAGGCTGGTCATCTGAAATATATTCCTTTCACCCGAGCTTCTTGGTTGTATTGGATATGGAGAAAAACTTGACACATCCTTGATATTTTCAGGCACTTCAGTGTAATGGTTTACATTTTATCCATGTAATTTTTTTCCTTTCTTCTAAGTTAGTATAATGAGTGACTCATAGTGGGGGTTTGATTAGGAGAGATCTGGAATTTAATTCACGCTCTGCCACATATTATTCATGTGACCTCAAGCAAATTATCTAATTTCCTAAAGCCACAATTTCCTCTTCTATAATATGGAGATAATAAGCTGTACTCACCTTATAGATACAGTACCTGATGCGTAGCAAATATATATTTCTCTTGTTATTGTTCTCATTATCACTGTGGTATGCCCCTTCTGATATCTTGGTTACCGATTCTTTTCTTAAAATTATATCTCTTGTGTATTCTTGACATGACCAATATCAGGGAGGCTGAAGGATTAAGAAACTTCACAAATTGAAGTACATGTAAGAGGAATTATCTTTACTTACAAGTTCAATGCTGCAACTGATACCAGTTAGAGACCAGTCATTGATTATCAAATTCTCATTAATTTATTTGATCTTAATAACCTCCAAGGGCTAATCTAGGAGTGATGGGTGTCCAAAGTTAACAATAATACATGCTTAAACTTTCTTCCATCTCCTAGATCTCTAAAGAGCTCAGGAAAAAGACTTTCCCAATTTGAACAGGAAACACCTGTTTCCTAGGTCAGGGTTACCTTAATAACCTTGAGAAGCTCCATAGTGTCAAGGGAGCTGTCAGTACACTGATTACTGCCCAAAGAGTTGGTGCCATTCCATAAGAGCCCTGGAGCTGACTCATGTCAGAGGAGATTGCTATTTTGTACTGGTGAAGAAAATTTGTCTGGTCCAGGTAACTAATCTTTTGGTAAAAGTATAGAACTTTCTCATACTCAAAAATAGCTATTTAAAAAAGTCCCAAGCCATTGAGAATGGAACAGACTAGAATGGCACACTTCTTTAGTACAGTTATTGTGTCTGGGTTACCTAGAAAGCCTATGCAAAACTGATGAATTGAACGTACTGACCCATAACCAATGTTACTAACTGACTGATCCCCTGTTGGGTTTCCCCAAATAAAGCATCATAGTAAAGCATATGGTATTTGTTTTTTTATTTACTAGTGGCTTTAGGCAAGGAGGTGGGGGTGTTTGGGGAAGACAGAGTCTGGCACAGATTTCCCTCTCACCACTCATGTCAATATCCTAAGAAGCATGAGACATAAAAAATGACCTGAATCACATCCTGTGTTCTCCAGCCTTGCTAATATGAATAAACTCACATCGCCAATAATAAACTGCATCTTAAGGGTCCTTAAGGGATGCTTCACATGTGCTCACAAATAATTTCATTTTCTTCCAAGCATTTGTTGGATATCTCTGTCTTCTGGGCGTCTAATACTCATGGGTATCTTCTGCTACATCAGGAGTACAAGCTATGCAATACTTTGTTTCTCACTAGGACAAAAAGGTCCATGTTCTCTTTTACTTTTGTGCTACCCCTCATCAGAGGGGAACTTAAACAGAAATGTTAGGTTCCAGTGACGACCGAAAGCTTTCATTTATAATGAGCCTTCATGCCTGGCGGTCCGGTAATGTTGACCACTAAGAGTTTAGACCTAGATACATGAGAGGCTGAGACAGGATTATAAGTTTGAGCCCAGCCTGGGCAACTTAGTGAGACCCTGTCTCAAAACAAAAATAAATAACCAAATAAAAAAGGTCAAGAATGTGGCATAGTGGTAGAGCGCTTGCCTAACATGTGTTAATGCCTGGATTCAGTCTTTAGTACCATGAAAACAAAACAAGATTTAAACACACACACACACACACAAACACACACACACACACACAAAACAAAATGTAGGTCAAGAAAGACTGCATAAGTCTAAACCCTGAAGAATCACACATTTAAAGATCCAGTAAATATATAAATACTATATCATTTCTCTAGTGTGAGAAACTGAAGGTGTAAATGAGTTCTAAAATATATGCTATGTATTGTGAAATAGGAAGAAAATGTTCAAAAGGAAAAGGGAAAAGGGGGGCTACGGGAAAGTAAAGAAGGGAAAGAAAAATTTTATGGTTAAAAAAGGAAACAAAGCTTATGTACACAGGGGGTGGGGTTGTGGGGAAGGTAGGAGAATAGGAAAAATCGTGAATCAAGATGTGTCATGTAATGGTACAAATTCCCAATGCTGAATGTGATGATAATGTATATATAAAATGTACCAATAAAGTCAATTAAAAAATTAAGCCAAGGATTTAGCTCAAGTAGTACCACACCTACCTGGGAAGCACAAGGGCCTGAGATTGTCCCCCAGTACCACAAACAACAACAACAATAACAACAAAAATCAAGATCCAACAAAATAAGGGGAGCCTGCAAAGGGTAGTGAAATGGAATGCCCGTCAAGGTAATAAGAAAATCACAAAGTGTAATATCACCATGGAGAGCACTTCAAGGAGTTGACATTCTCTAATGCTGCCAAGAAAGCAAGGAATCTCAGGACTTAAAGTGCTAATTTGATTTGGCAAAAAAAAAAAAAAGAAAAAAAAGATTGTTGATCGAACAATTCTAAATGGTCTCAGTGGAGTGACAAGCAAAGAAGGTAGATCCAAGAGCACTGAGGAAGGAAGTAGGAAAGGGAATGGAGAAGATAGCACCTCAAGTGGAGATAATTATAGAGGAGTCTTGCTATGAAGAGTGTGTGGGACTGCTGGATTTTTAGAGATGGAAGATAATAGAATAGAGCCCAATACTGGTGGGAATATTCTAGTAAAGATGGAATGATTAGAATGTAGGGAAGAGAGGGATAAGTAAAGGAATCAAAGCTTTGAGTGACTGAAGAGCTGGGATATTGGTTATCAGTGACAAGTTTAATCTCTGTTAGGGAGATGAAGATGCCTGACATTGTATCACAAAGAAGTGAATTGCTGAACATTAAGGTAGATTCATTGTTTTGATGATGAGACTTACACAGTCATTCACTGAACCAGATACATTCTAGGCGATATTTGAGGACACTGTAAAATAAAGACCTTCTCACACCACTTATCAGCTCTGACCTTTGGGTAAGTGCCAAATCTTTCTAAAACTCAGTTTTCTCCGCTGGACAATGGGGCTAATGATAGCTGAGACATTAAAATACAGAATTCACATGAATTACATAGCCCAAGATGTGGCACACTGTAAGCACCCTACAAATGTTTGTCAGTATTATCATTGTGATCCACTAGACTGTAAGAAGCTACAAGAGCAAGACTTGTGCCTGTGTGGTTCACTGATTTATCCCCCAAGCCTGGATCATAGACGGATACATTGTAGGCTGCCGTTGATTATTTGGTGAGTGAATGAATAATTTGTATTATATTGTATTTAGTTATCCCCACAGTTAGGTGCATGTAAATGTATATTAAAACCAAGGACACTTAAAAGCTATGGCAGGAAAAGAATGAGAGAAGAAGGTTCCAAATTTCATTTTATGTCTAAAAATCATAAAATCAAGGTGGTTGGATCAGAGCTCAGACTCCAAAGCCAAAGTACATAAATGCAAATTTCTAATCTTTTACTTAGAGCTACGTAACAAGGGCAAGTTACTGCATTTCACTGAACCTCAATTTCTTTACGTGGAAAGAAGGGACGGTGATAATAACCTCTAACTCAGAGCTTTCAGGAGCACTAGTGAAGTCAGTATATACGTTTGGCGTGTGACGGCTAATTTTATCAGACATTCGGAGCAGCAGTAGTAGTTACGAATTCGGAGGGATCTTCGTACTACGAACCCAGTGTGTATCAGCTGCATTAGCTCTTTCTCAGGTAAAATGAATGATCCTCTTCCAGGATTGTAGAAAATATGTAGTTGCTTCTGTGAAAGATAAAACAAATAAAGTCTTCCTCAGATCTCCATGTTTTTGTCTGGTGGCTTTTACTGTAAAATTTAGGTATCAAATATGATGTTGTTTGTTATGGGCATCTGAAAGGGGAACGTGTTTCTTGCTGTTGAAAGCATGGCTCTGCATAAACACTACTCAGGATCTGTATTAGTTTTAAATTCTTAGTGCCAGGCACATAGCAGAGTGAAATATTAGTTACTTGTTGAGCATATTTACCCTTCTGTTTAGTTCTTTTGCTATAGGACCGCGCAGAGACAGTGGGGTAGTCAGCGAGTGCTTCCCGTGAAACGCTAGGTCGTAGAAGTTTCGGACGTGGGGGCAGGACAGTCTCTATCAAAGCCATTGATCTGTGAAAGCAGCTGAGACAACATATAAGCAAACGGATGTGGCTGTGTTCTCATAAAACTTTATTTACATAACAGGTGAAAAGCCCATGAGCCATAGTTTGCCAACCGCTGGTTTATTGGATGGCAAGAGGTCTCAGTGACAAAAATTAGTAAAAGCAGTATATGCAGTTAGGAACATGTATTTGAATGTATTATAAGCATTTGTTTTTTGTGTAAACTTACGAGCAGAGGGTTAAAAATGCAGCTGAATTCTAAATTTCCCTATTGGATGTTGTCTGGGCTGGTTTTAGCAATCGATTTATATTGATAATTGAATCAAGCTGCAAAGAGCAAAAGAAAATTAACAAACCACAAACGAGCACAAAGACCAGGGGTGGCGTGGTTCAGACACCGCGCTCGTTTGTTCTTAGGGCTCTTACACTTGCTTCACGGCACGCGCGGTGGCCGCAGACCGCGCTCCCTAGGGTGGAGTCGGTGCGTGGCTCATGGTCGCAGCACAGCTCTGCTAGGGAGTCCGGCATGTGCTTTGCCAATCGCTGAGACCTCCAAACCTACACAACCATGTCTCTGCCTGTCCCTGCTTTTTAAAATTGGCAGAAAGCAACGGGGAGGGGTACTCGGTCATTCGCCCATTCAACAACCAACTGAACACCAGTCCTATGCCAATGTTTATGGAAATCTAGAGGAGGAAACTAAAAGAATGAACAAGGGCCCCAGGTGTTCCTGCCTGCTTAAAGCTCAAGGGCTGCTGAAGGACGCAGGCCAGCAAACAGGCACCAGCACTCTAAATACAGTGCTGCACTGTTGGTGGCGCTGGGAAGCATGGCCAGTACGAGGATTTTTTTTTTTTTTTTTTTTTTTTTTTTTTTTTTTTTTTTTTTTTTTTTTTTTTTTTTTTTTTTTTTTTTTGCTTTTGAGACAGGGTCTCGCTTTGTAGTTCAGGCTGACCCTGAGCTCACTATGGTGCCCAGGCAAGCCTCGAACTCAGCCATCCTCCTGCCTCTGCCTCCCTAGTGCTGGGATGACAGGCGTGAGCCACCACGTCAGGCACTGTGGTATGCGGCGTTGATTGTTGGTGGGCGTGTCTCCACGCCCAGCATTATTTGTGGTTACCGGGGATCGAACTCAGGTCCTTGCGCTTGCGAGGCAGGCGCCGGAACCACTGAGCTAACCCTCCGGCCCCAGTGCTAGGATTTTGAGATCACAAGATATATTATTTGCATACTGGAAACTTCCACTGGAATTTGAGAAAGATCAGCCCTGGTAGCTAGTGTAAATCAAATTGACTACTGCTTTAACAGTCAATTTTTTGTGTGTAAGCACACATTGTACACGAAATCTCATCCCTAGAAAGAATGTACTCGGAGAAGGAGGGATTTTTCTAATTCACTTAGCTTATGAAGTAGCCACTAATGGTCCAATTTATTTTGATATTTGTATGGAAATGTTGTTGGAGAGCAACTTGATGAGAATAAAGACGTTCATTCTTTCATATCAATATTAGGTGACCGAAATCAGGGTGCAGAAAACAGGGGGAGAATATTGTTTGTTACAAATCCATGTCATGACTGACCCATATGTGATGGATTTGGCATAGGAGAGTAATTAGAAATTCTAATTACAGACCTATTTACATCTCTTGTCAAAATTAATGATTTGCCAAAAGTGAGTTTTTGCCCATGTTCATTATCATCGTTGCCTGTAACTGAATTAAAATGTGTTTATATTTCCACAAACCTTACTTTTCATTGTTAAGTTCCAGACTCAGTCAATTGTTTATGCGCCCAAAATTTTAACCAATAGTCTATAGTTCTCCCTATTAACAGATCCATACTTTTTTAAACAGGTATTTAATAGGTTTTATTAACTATTGAATAAATTAAAAAGTATAGAATATGTGTAAGAAATGATAACATAAAATTGAAATATTCACCATCAAGAAACAAAAAAGTACACATTTTATTTTATTTTATTTTATTTTATTTTATTTTATTTTATTTTATTTTATTTTATTTTACTTTATTGTGGTACCAGGGATCATATTTGGGACCTTGTGCTTGTGAGGCAGGCGCTGGAGCCACTGAACTAAATCCCTGTCCCCAAGCACTCATTTTAAAAATTTAAATTTTTTGTGAAGGTAGCGCATCATGCTGAACAAATTCAAATAATACAAAAGAGTATACATTGTATATTTTTACCATTTTTTCCTGTTCTTGGGGTGTAAAGTATTTCCTTATTATTTTGTGTAGTTCCATAATATTGGGTTAAATGGTTTTAATTTCATCTATGTACCAAATACCTATTGTTTTATATTTAAATTTTTGTAATATTTTCCTGTCACAAAAATGCCACAAATGGGCCAGAGATTTAGCTCAGTGGTTCCAGTGCCTGCCTAGCAAGCGCAAGCTCCCTGGATCGATCCCCAGTAACCACATACAACAATACTGGGTGTGGTGGCTCACGCCCACCAGCAATCATGTGGCATGTGCCACATGCCACAAATGCCAGGTTTGGTGGCTCACGCCTGTAATCCCAGCACTCAGAGGCAGAAGCAGGAGTACTGCTGAATTTGAGGCTTGCCTGGGCTACTTAGTGAGCTCAGGGCCAGCCTGAACTGCAAAGCGAGACCCTGTCTCAAAAAAAAAAAAAAAGAAGCCACAAATGTCTAACTTTGTATTTAAATCATTTCACACATGTATGAGAACATTTACAGAATGAATACCTAGAAGTGGAACTTTTAGGCCACATGGCATGTGTCTTTTCATTCAGAAAACATTAATACGGGTGAGTGCTCGTTTCCCTGTACTTTTGCCAATGAAATGTGCCACTAAACTGCCTGCATTACAGGTGAAGACATCAGAAAGGAATTGAAGGGCGAGGGATGTAGCTCAGTGGTTCCAGCACCTGCCTCGCAAGTGCAAGGTTCCGAGTTTGATCCCTGGTACAAAAAAAGGAGCTGAAGTACACATTTCGTATAACTACTGAAACTAAACACCTTTTTATATGTCACCAGTCATTCTCTCATATCAATAGGCTGCAGAAACCAGGGTGCAGGAAACAGGGGGGAAATATTACTTGTTACAAATCTATGTTATGACTAACCCCTATGTGATGGATTTGGCATAGGAGAGTAATTAGAAATTCTAATTTTTGTTCTTGCTCTTCTGTGCCCTGTTTGTTCATCTTTATCTGTTTTTCTTTAAGGCTCATTGGTCTATTTCTTACTGATTTGTGAGCACAATTCATTTTAATGAATTTATTCTTTATGTGCTATTAAGCCCCTTTCCCCCCAGTTGAGTTATCCTTTTCTTTTGTTTAAGTGTTTTTGTCATGCAGAAATTCCTTATTGTTATGTAGTCAAGAGTTTTCTTAACTACTGAATATATACAAAAGAAATGTACAACATGGGTATAATGCATGATAACAAATTCACAGGTTTCTACCATCAAAAAGAATAAACACTTTTAAAAAATTAAATTTATGTTTGAAAAGTAATGCATCTCATGGCACAAATTCAAAATGTACAAAAGAGTATCAGGCTATACATTGAAAATTGTTGCCATTTGTCTTTTTGCCAGAATGTAAATTACTTCCTCTTTATTTTTTAAAGCTGCTTTTTAGGTTTTCATGATACACTTGGAAAAAATATTCTTTAGAGTAAAAACAACAGATATTTAAGCAGGATTATGATTTGTGCCTCTTTCTTTGTGCTATCGAATTTAAAGACCCTTTTACCTGTAGCATCTTCACATTTGACCTCCAACCTTGAGTGGAACGGACTGGGCATAAATGATTCTGCACAGTGAGCCCTGTCATGAAATCCAGTTGCTATGGAAATTGGTTTGGCTTTCTGGTTTTTTTTAATGCTTATTATTTGTCCATTATACACAAAACCCTGTGCTAGGCACCTAATGGGTTATAAATATGAAACAAAAAATAACAGACTTCGTCCTCCAAAAAAATGCTCCCTAGTGTGGGAGACAAGTGTGTTTTAAAAACATGTGGAGAGCCCATGGGAGAGTGGGTGGAGTGGTGTGTAAAGGGGAAAATTGGCCTGAATGTAGGTTGAGCCCAGAGCCATCTATGATTGCTGATTCGCTTACTATGTAGGGCTGGTATTGATGAGCTTTATCTGTATGGGACCAAATGATGTATTTTTTGGCTTTACAACTGCTTAATTTTGCATGAACAACAAGAGTGGCTGTGTTCCCATGAAAATTTATTTATGCATATTGAAATGTGAAATGCATGTAATTTTTCACATGTCACGATTTAAAAAATTTTTTCCAAGCCCTTGAAAAAAATGTAACAAACACTCTTAGCTTAAAAAAAAAAAAAAAAAAAAAAAAAAGTTCAGAGGTCACAGTTTGCCAGACCTGCTATAGAGCAACAACTGTGTTTCATCCCAGGAGCACAGATGATTTAATCAAAAGCCTGAAAGCATAACTTGAAATTCACTTTACCTAAGTTTTGCAGAAAGAATGTGGAAGCAATGAATGAGGAAGCAATGAATTGGTGACCGGCTGCTGCTTGGCTCAGCACTGCTTTGGGAAGGAGAGGACAGAGTTGTTTGAATTGAATTCACTGATTCCTTCTGTTAAACTGCCTTTCACCTAATATTTCTGTCAGAGAATCTAGAAACTATGGTGATTGATGCCATAGAAACACACAGTGAACGAGCCGGGTGATGAGCTTGTGGATTGAGGCATGGCTGAGAGGCATGAAGCTCTTTAGCTGCCAGTCTAAAGGGAAACTAATGGAAGAAAATGCAATGCAGCCAGCATGAAGAGAGCTTTGTTGTTTACCGAACACTTTTCCACTCTATCATTACCTTTCATTTCTGCCCAAATTCACGATAATCTTATGTGATGGCTATTTTTCCAATTGCATAGATAAGGATTTGATATTGCTGGAAATATAGACCCCAGATGACCCTTGAAAAGACCATAATTAATAAACAATTATGATAATAAAACTGCACTATCCTCTAGATGCCAGCTGTGCTCCAAACACCTCATTTTGGCCTCACCATGACTCAAATATGGAGTCATTATGACCTTTGCAGTCACGTGGACCTTGGTTCAAGTCTTAGTTATGCCACAGAGTGCTATAACCTAGAACAGGTTACTGAACTTCTTTACATTTCAGTTTTCTGACCTGTAAAAGGGGAGCCATGTGTGACATAATCCGATTTATCTTTGGTTATCCCATGAGACAATGAATGTAAAATGTTTATCATCATATCCCACGTGTACCAAGTTCTTGGTAGACCTTTACAATAACTACACAGCATGTGTAATACCTCGGGTAGCCCTACTGAAGGTAATTAAAATAATATAAGAAAATCCACACACTTGCCACTCAGATCTCTTTAAAGAAACTTTTTAAACTTCAAATGATTACACAGGAAGTTGCAAAAATAGTAGAAACCATCCTGCATTCCTCGCAGTTTCCCCCAGTGGTAGAAGCCAATATAGCATAGTCATAGTGCAATGTTAAAACCAGAGAATGCATACTGGTGCAGTCCTGTTGACTAAAGACCCTGTGGCAGTTAGAGTGTAATGTCCATTTGACTGGTTTTGGGGATCAGCCTGGGATTGGTGGAGGACACTTCTGGGTGTGTCTGTGTGGGTCTTGGAGGTGTGGCTTGGGTTCTCTGGACTATCATATATATTCCCTTCAGATCTGCTATGTTCCTTTGTTTGGCTTTGTGGTTGCCATGGACCAAGCAAGTTTGTTCTACAGTGTCCATCCATCATGATGTTCCTGTCTTGGAGCCAGCAGGCAATGGATCAAATCCTCTTAAAACATGAGCCTAATTAAACCTCTTCTTTTGGTTGTGGGTGTCAGGTATTATGAGAAAGTTAATGTAGACTTTATTCAATTTTCACCATTTTCAAATCTTCATTCACCTGCATGTGTATAACTCTATAGTTTTTTTTAACCCAAGGTATAGATTTGTGCAATGAACACCACAATCAAGACTTGTAGAGCAGAGTCCACTACCAAAGCAAATATACCAACCTCTTGGATTTGACCTAATATAATTCCTGTTCCATGACAACCATTAGTTTATTGTTTTTGTCATTTTAACAATGTTATACAAATCGAATCACACAATATATAGCCTATTAAAATTGAGGTTTTCACTAAGTATTATGTCACTGCGGTCCATTCAGATCATTGGAAGTCACCAATAGCTCATTCCATTTTCCTGGTTGTGTCATAGTCCACTGTATGGATATAATTCAGCTCATACAGCTTTTACTCACTGAAGGATATTTATACTTTCCCAGCATTTTGCTGTTACAAATAAAGCTGCTATGAATGATTGCATTCAACTTTTACGTGGATGTAAGCTTCCCTTTCTTTATTCCCAGACTATTTACTGGGCAAATCACACACACACACACACACACACACACACACACGCAAAATTCATGAGAAACTGAAACTGTTTCCTAAGGGTCTGTACCATTTAACTTTCTCAACTGCAAAATGTGACTCAATTTCTCCACATTTGCACCAACATTTAATACTATAATATTTTTAAATTCTATGTGTTTTAATACGCATCTGATATTCATTTTGGTTTTAATTTACTGTTCCTTCATAGCTACTTATAGTGAGGATTTATTCCTGTGCTCATTTTACATCCATTTTGTCTTGTTGGTAAAATATCTATTCATGGGCTGGAGGGTTAGCTCAGTGGTTCTGGTGCCTGCCTCGCAAGCGCAAGGCCCTGAGTTCGATCCCCGGTAACCACATA
>PVIC010039633.1:0-17038 GCA_004025085.1 Thryonomys swinderianus | reverse complement strand
CTCAGCAATCCTGCTGTCTCTGCCTCCCGAGTGCTGGGATGACAGGCGTGAGCCACCACGTCCGGCATTGTGGTATGCGGTGTTGATTGTTGGTGGGCGTGTCTCCACGCCCAGCATTCTATGTGGTTACCGGGGATCGAACTCAGGACCTTGCGCTTGCGAGGCAGGCGCCGGAACCACTGAGCTAACCCTCCGGCCCCTGCCATTACTTTTGTGAACCACCTTTTTTTTTTGGAGACAGGGTCTTGCTTTGTAGTTCAGGCTGGCCCTCAGCTCACTCTGTAGCCCAGGCAAGCCTGGAACTCAGAGCAATCCTCCTTTCTCTGCCTTTCGAGTGCTGGGATTACAAGGCAAGAGCCACCATACCTGGTGATCCTTTCCTATTTTTAAGAAATCTTTTCATGATTACTAACTGCAATCCTATCATCTATATCTGATATTCTGTACCCACATTAGCTCATTCTGCTATGTATACTTTCAGTGGAGATTTTTTTTTTTTTTTGAGACAGGGTCTCGCTTTGTAGTTCAGGCTGGCCCTGAGCTCACTATGTAGCCCAGGCAAGCCTCGAACTCAGCAATCCTCCTTCCTCTGCCTCCCGAGTGTTGGGATTACAGGCGTGAGGCACCATGCCCGGCACTGTGGTATGTGGTATTGATGGCTGGTGGGCATGAGTCACCACGCCCAGCATTGTATGTGGTTACTGAGATCGAACTCAGTGCCTTGTGCTTGCGAGGCAGGCGCTGGAACCACTGAGCTAAATCTCTGGCCTTCAGTGGAGATTTTTAATCTCCTGAATATGTTTGAATCTTTCATAGATTCCATTTATTTCCTTTGATAAGCATTCAGTTTCCATCCTTTTCCTGAGTTCCTCTAGTTTTTTTTAAAAACCTGTATCTTCTCTAGACTCACTAAGCATGTCTTTCCTTCTAGTCACTGTCTTTATAGTTATCTGAGGAATTATTTATGTTCTGATACATTTTCAGAGCCTTGTTCATGTCACTTGTTACATCCACTGTTACTGTTTCAGAGAGTTCAGGTGAGTAACTTTTGGTGGGTTCCACCTCATTGCCTCTTGTGAGCTGAGTCTGGGTGTGGTGTGGGGCTTGCCTGTTACTTCAGTATTTTCTCATTTTCTATTTTTTTTTTATTTGAATTCCTGGGTCAATCTTGTAGATTGCTTATGAAGAGTACCTTGATTGCCAGTGTTCAGAACCCTTATGAAATGACTGCTTCTTAGACGTGTCTTCCATGTATAGACAGCTTTTGAGTTTTGAGTGTATTGGAAGATCCTACCTTTTCAGTTTATTGAGGATGAGAAGTTTACTTGGCCCAGCCCTTGGTTCTTTGACACTGGCCTATAGTATTCCTTAAGAGTCTTGGGCAATGTCAGTTTTGTTATACTAAGAAGAGTAGTTGATTAGTAGCATTATTTCACCTTGGCTGAAACAGCACTGTGAGCAATAACAGTAGCATCAAACACAGCCTAGAAAATTACAAACTATAGGGTTGGAGATTTAGCTCAGTGATTCCAGTGCCTGCCTAGCAAGTGCAAGGACCCTGGTTCAGTCCCTGGTAACCACATACAACAATACCAGGCGTGGTGACACATGCCTACCAGAAATCAGTACCATATACCACAATGCTGGGCACTGTGGTTCATGCCTGTAATTTCAGCACTTGGGAGACAGAGACAGGAGGATTGCTGAGTTTGAAACTTGCCTGGGCTACATAGTGAGCTCAGGGCCAGCCTGAACTACAAAGTGAACTACAAAGTGAGACCCTGTCTCAAAAAAAAAAAAAAAGAAAATTACAAACTATGATAATCATTAATTTGCCACATTTAACTGTATGAACTAGATTTAAGCTTGAATAACAAAATGTAAGGTAAAACAGAAAATTTTGTGTAATGAGTAGTTCTCAATATGGAGACTTTAAGGAGAGAACATTTCAAAGGAGTTATGTGGAAAAACAAGTAGAAGAGATTAGAAACAAGGCTGGAGGACAAAGGAGGATCATGAAATTTATAGAAACTGGTGAAGAAGATAGAAGGGAAAGAAGGAAGAAATGAAAACAAGAACAGAATGGAACAACCAGAACAAAAAAAACTAGAAATTGTGTTTATACTCATGTAAAAACGAGAAAAATCCAGAAAAAATGAAACAGAACAAAGACCAGAAAAGAAGAAATAAAAGGGGAAAAAGGAAAAAAAAATAAGGAAAAAGGAAAAAATAAAGTTCAAGCAGTGTCTCTCCTTGTCACTGGGAGACAGCATGGATGATGAGTCCAAATTCAACTTGTTTAATCCCAGCAAGCAAGGAGTAGAGTTACGGTGGGCTAGTAGATACCAAGCAAACTTGGACTTTTATTTCCACTGAAGTTGAGGCTAGTTTCTGTCTGTGAGGCTGGAACTGGATATGTTCAGCCTGCAGCAGTCCATGTGCCTCCTGCCATCTGGAATTCCACTCACTGACCTTCTGCTGACTTAAACTGGAAACTTTACTTTGACACTAGAAGCTAGGAATGGAGCTGGCCTATAGCTGTTCTGAATTTCAAGTTCAGTTGTCTTTTCTCCAAGATGGCTACCAGCCAATCACCCTTTCCTGGGTGATGTCTGAACCCAAATAACCAGTTTCTGAAGTCCACTGTGTCCACTGCTCCATTTTTCTTCTGTGTTTCTCTGCAGATGCCTCTGGGGTTACTAGTAGTCATTGTACATCTATAATTTGACCTGTCCTTCCCATCTTGTGAGTCTGGACTCTGGGAGAAAGTGCTGTCTGCTACCTCTTTCTTTTTCATTGAAGTCTCTTGACTCTCCCCTTGGAATTCAGTTCTTCCTTTAGCTTTCCTGGGTCTTAGGACCCAGTTCCCTACTTCTACCCTTTTCTCACTGCTATATTCCAATGTAAGGACACCAATCTCAGAGGGATTGTTTCTCTGTTGGTCACTATGCTGCTATCTTCCTGGAGGTTAGATGGAGGAGTCAGTTTTATATGGGTTATTATTTTGCTGTCAGGAGTCCTTTCTCATGTGAGATTTGAGTGTTAAAGTATAAGACATTATAGGCATATTAAAATTTTATATATATGTTGATATTTTTATCTTTTGCTACATTCAGTGCTTTGGTAAGAGTTATGAGTTCAGCTTATTATAAGTTGATATTCAGGGCAAAGGATGCCACTTGATGACCTCAAGGGGGTGTATGTGATTTGTCACCATGGCACCCCTTAGTGACACCCATCTTTTTTTAAAAAATTCTTTATTGGTACATTTTATATACAACTTACAATCACACACAACATTGGGGAATTTGTACCAGTATATGACACAAGTTAATTCTCATTTTTACCCACGTTCCTACCCACCCACAACCCCCACCCCTTATATACATGCTCTTTCATTTTCCTTCTGGATCATATTTATTCTTCCCCCTCTTCATGTTCCCACACCAAATTCCCTTTGGATATTTCCTATTTTACAAAAACTATCATACATTCTAGAACTCGTTTACATCTATAGGTTCTCATACCAAAGATAAGATACAGTATTTGCATATTTGTGATCTATATTTCATTTATTGGTGTGTCCTCCAGATGTATCCATTTGCACATAAATGAAATGTCATTCTTTATGGCAGAGTAATACTCCATTTTATATTAAATAAAACTCCACATCTTCTTTATCCAGTCTCCAGTTGATGGGCATCTGGTTGTTTCCAAGATTGGGCCATCATGAACTGAGCTGCTATGAACAAGGGTGTACATACATCTTTTCAATGTGATATTTCAAATTCCTTTGAGTATATTCCTAGCAGGGGAATAGCAGGGTCAAATGGGACCTGTAGTCCTAATTTTCTGAGGAATCTCCACACAGATCTCCAGAATGGTTGCATAAGTCTACAATCCCACCAGCAGTGGAGAAGGATTCCTTTTTCCCCACAGCCTGGCCAGCATTTATTGTTGGTTGATTTTGCAATAGCAGCCATTATTTGTGGAGTGAGATGGAATCTCAGTGATGTTTTCATCTGCATCTCTTGAATGACCAATGATGTTGAACATTTCTTCATATGCTTCTTGGCTGCTTTGACTTCTGCCTCTGAGTGAGAAGTGCCTGCTCATTTCAGATGCCCATTTTTGAATTGGGTCTTTAAACTTGGGGGGACTGATTTGTTTAAGTTCTTTATATGTTGTAGATAGTAGTCCTTTGTCTGAGAAACAGCTAGTAAAGACTTTCTCTCATGTTGTTGGTTGTCTTTTAGTGGTGCCAGTGGTTTCTTTTGCTGTGCAGAAGCTTTTTAGTAGGGTGAGATCCCATTTGTTGATTCTTTCTGTAGTTCTAGTGCTATAGAGGTTTTATTCATAAAGTCTCTGCCTAAGCCAATGTCTCCAACAGTTTTACCTAACCTGTTTTGCAGCAGGTTTATTGTTTCTGTTTTCATGTTTAAGTCTCAAATCCATTTTTTTTTGGAGACAGGGTCTTGCTTTGTAGTTCAGGCTGACCCTGAGCTCACTATTGTAGCCCAGGCAAGCCTCAACTCAGCAATCCTCCTGTCTCTGCCTCCTAAATGCTGGGATTACAGGCGTGAGCCACCACGCCCAGCACTGTGGTATGTGGTATTATTGCTGGTGGGCGTGAGTCACCACACCCAGCATTGTATGTGGTTACTGGGATTGAACTCAGGACCTTGCGCTTGTGAGGCAGGTGCCGGAACCACTGAGCTAAATCTCCAGCCCCTTGAATCCATTTTGATTTTAGTTTTGTGCATGGTGAAAGAGATAGGTCTAGCGTTAGTTTTTGACAGGTTAAAGCCCAAAAGATAAGGTGGCTTAGTGTATCTGGAGTTGTTTCTGGATCTTCTAATCTATTCCACTGGTCCTTGGATCTGTTACTTTGCCAGTTCCATGCAGTTTTTACCACAGTGTCTTTATAGTAGAGTTTTAAGTTGGGAATTATAATACCCCCGGCCATGTCCTAGTTGCTTAGAATTGCTTTTGCTATTCTAGTTTTCTTGTGGTTCCAGATGACTTTTTGTATTATTTTCTCTAGCTCTGTGAAGTATAGTGTTGGAATTTCAATTGGAATTGCATTGAATCTGTATAGTACTTCTGGGAGTATGGCCATTTTGACGATGTCCTCCCTACCCAGAAACAAGGGATGTCTTTCCACTTTTTGATATCCTTTTCTAGCTCCTTTTTCAGAATCCTATAGGTTTCAGAGTAGAGGTCTTTCACTTCCTTTGTTAGACTGATTCCTAGATATTTCATTTTTCTGGGTGCTATTGTGAAAGGCATTGACTCCCTAATTTCTCTTTCAATGAGTCTGTTGTTTGTGTAGACAAAGGCTGTTGATTTTTGAGCATTGACCTTGTATCCAGCAACACTATTAAATTTGGTAATTCAGTCTAGCACTCTTTTCATTGATTTTTAGGACCCTCTATATAGAGTATCATATCATTGGCAAATAATGACAGTTTAACTTCATCCCTTCCTATCTTTATTCCTTTTATTTCTTTGTCTTGCCTGATTGCTGTGACTAATGTATCCAGCACTATATTGAACAAGAGTGGTGACAGCGGGCATTCTTGTCTCATTCCTGATCTTAGTGTAAAAGGTTTCAGTTTTTGCCCATTAAGTATGATGCTGGCTGTTGGTGTCTCATAAATAGCTTGTATTAAATTGAGATAAAGTCCATCTATTCTGATTCTCTGTAGGGCTTTGATCATGAATGGGTGTTGGATTTTGTCAAATGCTTTTTCTGGGTCTATAGACATGATCATATGGTTTTTGTCCTTGAGTCTGTTAATACAGTGTATTACATTTATTGACTTAGTATGTTAAAACAGCCTTGCATCCCTGGGATAAGTCTGACTTGATCAGGGTGTATGATTTTCTTGATAACTCTCTGTATTATCTTTGCCAATATTTTATTGAGGATTTTTTTTTTTTTGAGAGCTCACTATGTAGCCCAGGCAAGCCTCGAACTCAGCAATCCTCCTGTCTCTGCCTCTCAAGTGCTGGGATTACAGGCGTGAGCCACCACGCCCGGCTTTATTGAGGATTTTTGCGTTAATGTTCATTAGAGAGATTGGCCTGTAGTTTTCTTTTTTGGTGGGGTCTTTCTCTGCCTTTGGAATCAAGGTAATGGTTGCTTCAAGGAATGATTTGGGAAGTACTGCTTCCCTTTCAATTTCATTAAAAAGATTGAGAAGTAGTGGCATTAACTCTCCTTTTGTAGAATTCAGCAGTGAAGCCATCAGGACCAGGGCTTTTCTTTGTTGGTAGGTCTTTTTTATTACATTTTCAATTTCACAGATTGATACTGTTTTTTTTTGTTTTTTTGAGACAGGCTTTGTAGTTCAGGCTGGCCCTGAGCTCACTCTGTAGCCCAGGCAAGCCTTGAACTCAGCAATCCTCCTGTCTCTCCCTCCCGAGTGCTGGGATTACAGGTGTGAGCCACCATGCCTGGCACTGTGGTATGTGGTATTGATTGCTGGTGGGCATGAGTCACCACACCCAGCATTGTATGTGGTTACTGGGATTGAACTCAGGACCTTGCACTTGGGAGGCAGGCACTGGAACCACTGAGCTAAATCTCTGGCCTGATAGTGTTTTTTTTTTTTTTTAACATTTTTATATCCTCTTCATTCAGCTTTGGAAGTTCATGTGTTTGTAGGAATCTATCCAATTCTTCTAGATTTTCCATCTTTTTGGAATACAAATGTTCAAAATACGTGTTTGTTATCCTTTGGACTTCCACTGGATCTGTGGTGATTTCCCCATTTTCATTCCTAGTAGCATGGATTTGAGCCTTTTCCTTCCTTTGTTTGATAAAGGTGGATAAGGGTCTGTCGATTTTATTTACCCTTTCAAAGAACAACTCTTCATTGATTGTATTGTTCTCTTTGTCTCCATTGCATTAATTTCTGCTCTGATTCTTACAATTTCCTGTGTAGTACGTGCTTTGGGTTTGTCCTGCTCCTTTTTTTCTAATAGTTTGAGGTTCATCATTAGATTGTTTGAGTTTGCTCTATTTTCCAAGTATAGGCATTCACTGCTATGAATTTCCCTTGTAGAACTGCTTTCATTGTGTCCCATAAATTCCTATATGTTGTACTGTAGTTGTCATTTAGTTGTAGAAACTGTTTAATTTCTTCTTTAATTTCATTTGTGGCTCTTGGTTGGTCAACAGAGTGTTGTTCAATTTCCATGTGATTGTGGGGATCTTGGAATTTCTTTTGCTGCTCCTCTCCAGTTTTAAGGCACTATGGTCTGATAGTATGCAGTGGATAACTTCGGTTCCTTTGCATTTACTTAATACTGTTCTATGAACTAGGATGGGGTTTATTTTGGAGAATGATCCATGAGCAGCTGAGAAGAATGTATATTCTGGCTTTGTAGGGTGAAATATTCTGTAGGCATCTATTAAGTCCATTTGCTCAAAAGTTTGATTTTTTTCAAGTATTTTCTTACTGATTCTTTGTCCGGTTGATCGGTGAATTTGTGACAGTGGAGTATTAAACTCCCCTATTACTATTATGTTAGTGGTTACCTGGCTTTTCATTTTATATAGTTGAGTGTATTAGAGTTTGATGCATAAATATTTATGGTTGTTACTTCTTTTTCCTGGATTATTCCCTGTATGAGAATTTAGTGACCTTCTTTATCTCTCTTAATCAGTTTGGGTCTGAAATCTATTTTATCTGCAAATAAGATTGCCACTGCATCCTCTTGCAGTTTCCTATGCCATGGAAGATTGTTTTACAACCTTTTATTTTCAGTCTATGGGTTTTCTTCTGAATTAGGTGTGTTTCCTGTATGCAGCAGGTTATAGGATCTTGCTTCTTGATCCAATCTGCTAGTCTGTGTCTTCTAATTGGCCCATTGAGTCCATTGACATTAATGGTTATGACTGATATGGACAGATTTAGAGCTGCCATGTTTCCCTGTTCTTGGTTCTTTTCTTCCTTGCTTTCCCCCTTTTCCATTTAGTTTCTTGTTTGCCCCAGTGAGTTCACTTTGCTGGGTCTCGTGGGTATGGTATTTTCTGTGCTTTTTTCCAAGATTTTCTTGAGAATGTTTTGGAGTACAGGTTTCATATTTCTGAAGTTTTTCAGGTGTTTTTTTTTTTTATCATGGAAATATCTTATTTCCCGTCTATTCTGAAAGATAGTTTTGCAGGATACAACAGTCTAGGTTGGAGGTTGTTTTCCTGCAATGCTTGAAACACTTCCCTCCAGGCTGTCGTTGCATTGAGTGTGTTGAAAAGCCTGTAGTGATCCTAATGGGCTTCCCTTTGTAGGTGATTTTCTTCCTTTCTCTAAGTGCTTTCAGTATTTCATTTTTTTGTTGTGTTTCTGGAGCCTTGATAATTATATGTCTAGATGTAGATATTTTTATGTCATGGCCTTTTGCCTCATTTATTTGTAGGTCCAATTCTTTTCTTTATTTTGAGACAGGGTCTTGCTTTGTAGTTCAGGCTGGCCCTGAGCTCACTATGGTGCCCAGGCAAGCCGCCGCGAACTCAGCAATCCTCCTGTCCCTGCCTCCCGAGTGCTGGGATTAGGTCCAATTCTTTTCCTGTCAAGTTTTCTGCCATTATTTGTGACAAGTTTTTTTTTTTTTTATGTCTTTTGCACTGTCTCCTGCTTCCTCAGTGACTCCAGACAGTCTTATATTATTTTTCTTTGAGTCATCTAAAAGCTGTTGAATTGATTTCTCATGGTCCCTTGCTCTTCCATAGATATGTCTTTCCTGTACATTGGCTACTATGCTGTCCTCTAGGTCTGAAATTCGGATCTCTACTTAATTCATCCTACTTCGCAAACTTTCGTTCTCCTTCATCATCACCTGAAGTTCTGCTTGAAGCTCTTTAAAAGGTTCCATTACTTCTGCTATCTTGGATTCTATCATTTTGCTGATATCTTCTTTAATGATGTCCTTCCCTGTGGACAGTAACTCTGTTTTGATCTCAGAGATGAGTTCTTGATTTCCATTGTACTAGATCTCCTTTAGTTACCATCTCAAAGCATCCTGATGTTTGAGTTTCAGTTTGCTCTATTTCCCTTTTCTCTGAATTTCCCTGTAGTGGTGATCTTTGTGTCTGGGTTTTTGAATATTTTCTCATTTCTACTCCTTTGTTGTTACTAATGTTATTTGTTTAATTCTCTGCCTGATGACAGGGCAATGTTTTTTGCATGTCTCTTTCTTTCTATTATCTGGGACCCTTTGGAAGTGGTACCTTCCTGGGGTGTCCTCCTTGAATCTGTAATGACCCTTGAGAGTTCTCAGTTCTGGCACATCATGGGAGGTATTTGAACAGAACAATCACATTATCTTTGTTGCCATAATACAATCTGCCAATATCAGTGTTAAACACAGTAAATGAAATGAAAAGTTTTGATAATTTCTATTCTGAAAACTTCGAACTCATGAGTTACCTCTATGTCTGTATGCCAAAATTTAGAATTAATCAGCAATGTGTATACTGCATACAGGTCTTAAGTGTACCCCCAGTACCCTTTGGGAATAAAAGGTTACTGGGGAATCAGGGAGATAGGGAGACAGACGGAGAGTGAAATAGGGTTAGCGGATTTATAAAGATCACATAGATCTCGAGAACCTCATATATGCCAGAGGGTAACAGAGGCTAAATGGATTAATATAATACAGTACCAACTACATGTTGTAAGATTGCTGGAGACTTTGCACACCTTCTTATAATAATACAGAAGAATTAGGGAAGCCTGAGAGTCTTTTACTTCTGGATATTGGTTCTGACAGAAAGACACTAGATGGTGTGGGGACAAGAAGTGAATAGAGGGACCTAGAGGTAAATGGCAAAACAGAAGCTAGATTCCCTTTTCTATAAAGATGTAAGCAATAATGAGGGCAAAAACTCAGAAAGTTCAGGGCTGGAGATTTAGTTCAGTGGTTCCGGCGCCTGCCTCACAAGTGCAAGGTCCTGGGTTCAATCCTGGTAACCACATACAATGCTGGGTGTGGTGGCTCACGCCTGTAATCCCAGCACTCGGGAGGCATAGGCAGGAGGATTGCTGAGTTCAAGGCTTGCCTGAGCTACAATAGTGAGCTCAGGTCCTGAACTACAAAGCAAGACCCTGTCTCAAAAAAAAAATAAAAAAATAAAAAAACAAAAACAAACTCAGAAGGTTGGACAGAGTTCGTACCAGCTAAGTAGGAAAAGAAGAAAAAAATAATTATTTCAAAATGAAGGAATAAAAAGAGTAATGACAGCACCAAAATCAGCAATGACAATATACAAAGCTAAGCTCATTAGTCAAAAGGAGCTATCCCTCAACCTTTGTTTTACCTGGTCTGTCTCAGCACAGCTCCAGTGTGGAAGGGCGCAGGAAATGGCACAGGCTTCCTCTTCTGGCATGCCTGCCTGGCCATATCAGCACAACTCCAGTGTCAGTGACGGCCATCTTGTTCAGAGTGACTGGGGTTTTGTGTATAGTTACTTCCGTGAACCAGTCAGGGAATCCTGGAATATGTTCTGAAGTGATATGATGAGAACAGGTGAGGGAGAACTCAAGGTATTCAGACAGTCATGTGGGTCAGGTTCAGGGGACTCAGGATGAGGGGAAATAGGATGGTGGGATTAAGGATGGCAATCAGGTGGAAGGAGACATGGAAGGTTGTATAAGTTGGGAGTGTTGAAATTTGGACTCTGGAGGGAGATAGCAAAGCTAGAGCTTGGTGACTAAACAGATAGGTTATGTGAAGAAGAGACCTAGGGGGATTGGTGAAAAGTGAGTTTTTGAGGACTCTCAGAACCCAGGAGGCAGCCCAGAGTCAGCCATTGCTGCCCAGGAGGAGCTCAGCAGTCCAAGCAGGCTTACTGGCTACCCTGGGTGGGACCTTGCTGATATACTGGTCAGAGGAGCAAAGATACTCTCTCACAGACCTGGGGAACTTACAGGCTTGGAAGGGGTGAGAAAGTCTCCTGACAGAAGCTAAGCAAGGGACTTTTGGTCCCCTTTTTGATAATTTGGCCATTTGGCAAAGACTTATTTAGATCTCCTGACAAGGTGGGCTCTGGTCAGAGGCCTACTTCTGTCCAGTCTATCTGTGGCAGTAGCTCATTTAAGGATACAGTAGACTTCATTAGATGCAATCACAATGGTTAGAACAAGTTATGTTTTTTAAAAAAGGATTCATTCCTGAAATCCTTCTTTTATTGCAATGTTTCTAAAACTCTGGAGAGAGTGAAAACAGTTCCATACTGACAATTTTAAGATTCTCTGGAGGATTGATGAATGAATAGTATGTGATTAAATTAAGCAGGATTTCATTAGCATGCTTTTGATGGATTTTAGTAGGAGTTTTATTTAATAATGGTATTGTGGCAAACAATAAGCTCTGGCTTTTCAGTCAAAGTTATCTATCTTGGGCTCTCACTTACTCTGAAGAAGCACCAGTCACAAAGTTACCTGCTCAGTTCAAGCCCTTGGAACACAGATATCAACCAGAGATAGCTTATTAAGAACCAAGGACTTTGTTTCCCACATTGCCCTTGCTTCTGCACCTCTTCTTCCTTGCAACCCATCTGATTCCTCCAGCACCACCTAAATGAGCCAGTACAGACAGATTGTCATCCTTCTACCTGCCAATGGAAAGAGGTCAGCTGCCCTTCCTGTGTTAGGGATAAAGGAGTCAGTCTCCTTGTTCTCTTACTCCATGTGCCCTTTTACAGAGGTAAGTTTTTGTTGAGTCCTCTTATTGTCTGAATACATTTTTTTGGTACAAATAATTAATCTATTTCTAACACCTTAATGAAAAGAGCATCATACTTGTACTCTGAAAACTTGAATCAAGTCTTGGCTTTGCTTCTTGCAACCTATATGACTCGAAGTGAGTCATTTGAGTGAGTGACTTTTTTGTATGTGTTTTTCCCCCCTGAAGGTTAGAAAAAGTGAAACTGATAGTTACCAAGACTGCTTTCCAGAGCTGTATGAGGGTGAGAGAGAAAATACATATAAAAGTATTTTATAAATGTTAAGGTGGTATTCAGGCAGAGCCATTATTAATAACAATTTTTAGGACTGTGATTCAGCATAGTATTTTTTAAGAACTAGTTTTTCTTTCCTCATTTTGTCTTCGATTTACTTGTATTCTGTTGGCTTCTATCCCATGTTTCTAGTTGTTGGGTGAATAAACTTTATTAAAAGTCTTCTTTTTCTTTTAGATACATTACCTTTGTTTACCTTTGTCCAATAGAAGGGGTGGCTGTATGAGGTTTCTCCTATGAGAGAGATTAATTAGGCTTTATTTTGTATAAATATTTAGTTTCACAAGCTTGGCTGAAATAGGAAACTATAAATAGCATGTAGGTTTTTTCCTTTGGCATTGAATTCTCTTTATTGTGGTTGTTTTTTTACTATTGTCTTTCTTTGGGCATCCTTTGGATGTATTTGAAATCTAATATGCTTTTGCCCTGCCCATATACAGTAATTTATCTGTAATACAGCTCAGGGTACTTTAATTATAGCATACTTTGTGGATATAAACTGCTAGGTCATGTTTCTACCCCCTCAATATTAAGAAGAAATTCCTTTTGCTAATCTAACTCCTCTGCCATAGGTGGAGTTAGAGTTTTTTGCCAGTCTGCTGTTACTGTAAACACTGGAAACAACTCCTTCTCATCTAGCATTATGAACTTGTATGTTTTAGTAGTACTGTAATGAATAGATCCTTCGGAGAACAATTGTATTAGCATAAATGTGGTTTCATTGTTAGATCTACCTTCACTATTTGAAGCATTATTTAAAAAATAACAACATTTTATTTTTTGAAATTTGAGGCTAGTTTTCAAAAAGTTGCTGAATATAGTTGTTAACTACAGTAAGGAAAATAGAAACACTGAGGTGTCTATAATTTATGTAGAATTACTACTGGGTTATGTTCTTATTTTAGAAAATATATGTATAGTTAAATAAAAATGATGTGCAATGATAATCTTGGAGTTTGTCTCCAATAAAGACATTCTCAGGTCATTATATTCACAACAGTCCTTCATGAAGTCCTGGGAAAGCAGAGGAGACCAGGAGAGTAGATGAAGGTGTCTGTTTTAGTTGAACTATTCTTTGGGAATTAAAAATTTGGCATAATCAGTCATAGGGGAAAATTATGTGTTAATTATAAAAATCTCTTTCTCAAAGATACTTTGGTGGCAGCTTTCTCCTTACTGTATACCTCATAGTATATTGAAGAAAAAAAAAATCTAGGTCCCTAAATACAGCTTTAATAATAACCAAAAATTCATAATATTGACTACTTAGTGAACCTGTGAATTAGGCATTTTGAACAGTTTGATCAGTGATTTGACTGGAAGTAGAATAACATTCTTATAATAACATCTAGAATTAATTAGGTGGTAATTATAATTTGTCATTTTTAAGTAAGATATATATTAGATCATTTTCTAAAATTCCTACCATTTTGTGATAATATATTTTATATTTACATATTGTTAATTAAAATATGCACTGATGTATACTTTAAGGAGAGTAGGTTCCTATGCTTGGTACCTAGGATATCTTTGTAGGGTATCAAAATGTCTGCCTGTGGGCTAGAAATGTAGCTCAGTGGTTCTGGTGCCTGCTTCGCAAGCACAGGGTCCTGAGATCGACCCTGGTAAACACATACAGTGCTGGGCGTGGTGACTCACGCCCACCAGCCATCAATACCACATACCACAGTGCTTGGTGTGGTGTCTCACACCTGTCATCCCAGCACTCGGGAGGCAGAGACAGGAGGATTGCTGAGTTCGAGGCTTGCGTGGGCTACATAGTGAGCTCAGGGCCAGCCTGAACTACATAGCAAGACCCTGTCTCAAAAAAAAAATAGGGCTGGAGGGTTAGCTCAGTGGTTCTGGCGCCTGCCTCGCAAGTGCAAGGTCCTGAGTTCGATCCCTGGTAACCACATACAGTGCTGGGCGTGGAGACTCACACCCACCAGCAATCAATACCACATACCACAGTGCTGGGCGTGGTGGCTCACGCCTGTAATCCCAGCACTCGGGAGGCAGAGACAGGAGGATTGCTGAGTTCGAGATTTGGCTGGGCTACATAGTGAACTCAGAGCCAGCCTGAACTACAAAGCCAGACCCTGTATCAAAAAAAACCTAACTAAATAAATAAATAAATAAAAAATGTCTACCTGTAAGGCATGTATTTTGTCACCACACCATGACTATTCTACATTTTAATGCTGTATGTTTTTTAACTGTGTCAACATGAGAGGATCTTGTCCATAAAAGTAATTATGACCTAGAGTAATATAGGCATATTTTGTTAAGAGTAGTTGACTTTCTAAAATAATTTGTTGCAGATAGTTTTTCTTTTCTTTTTTTTTTTGAGACAGGGTCTCGCTTTGTAGTTCAGGCTGGCCCTGAGGTCACTGTATAGCCCAGGAAAGCCGTTGCAAACTCAGCAATCCTCCTGTCTCTGCCTCCCGAGTGTCGAGATTACAGGCGTGAGCCACCACACCCGGCACTGTGGTATGTGGTATTGATTGCTGGTGGGCGTGAGTCACCACACCCAGCATTCTGTGTGGTTACTGGGATCGAACTCAGGACCTTGCGCTTGCAAGGTAGGCGCCGGAACCACTGAGCTAAATCTCCAGCCCTTTCTTTTTTTAATTGTATTTTGAGATAGGCTATCACTAAGTTGTCCAAACTGGCCTTGAATTTGTGATCCTTCTCCTTCAGTCTGTTAGGTAGCTAGAATTACAGGTGTGTGCCATTACATCCAGATAAGAAGTATTTTTAAATGAACTATCTATAGAATTGTGTGCTTTTTAAAAATGAAATATTAATCTATATATGTATATATATCTACTAAAGTAATATATAATTCAATCTAGAGTTTTCATGTCACAGTTTTGAATGTATAACCAGTTAGATGACAAAATTAGCAGACAAAAGCTAATGTTATCTAAGGGCAAATACTTCATTACTACAAAACATGCATTATATACATGTATTTCAATTTAGCTCGAAGAGAAGATTCTGCTTTCTGTTTTGTTTTATTTTTCTGGTGCTGGGAATTAAAACCAAGGCCTTGCACATGCTTTCTAAGTAAGTTATGGATGAGCTCTGTGTGCCCCATCCCTAGAAGAGAAGATTTTGAATATTTTTACTACAAATAAGTGATATTTAATGCGATAGATATTTCCATTACCCTGATTTGATCATTAAAAATTGTATACAGATATCAGAACCTCACAGTGTACACACAACTATTTATAATTATTATGTGTTAATGTAAAGGACGACAACAATAACAACAAATGATTGGAAGGCTGGAGATCTAGCTCAGTGGGTGAGGCACCTGCCTAGGAAAGGCAAGGTCCCTGGTTCGATTCCTGTTAACCACATACAGCAATATTGGGTGTGGTGACTTACACCCACCAACAATCAGTAGCACCCACCACAATGTGGTGGTTTATGCATGTCATCCCAGCACTCAGGAGGTAGAGACAGGAGGCTTACTGAGTTTGAGGCATGCCTGGGCTACAGAGTGAGCTCAGGGCAAGCCTGAACTACAAAGCGAGACCCTGTGTAAAAATAAACAAACAAACAAAAAACAAAAAAACCCCCCAAAAAACAGTAGGAAGAAGCAGCTAGAAAGGGTTAGAGATTCAAGACACAATTTGCTTTGTTTGCAAGAGACCGCAGGCATAATAATGTTGTTAGGGCCAAAATGGGGATGATGGTAATTACAAGACAGCTCTGTAAAATAGGGAGAGGGGGAAAAAAAACATTCAGGGATTGCTTTCCATGTACTGGTAAGAAATACTGAATGCACACTTAAAGGATTTTTAAATATAAGCAACCAAGTAGTTTGAAAGAAGATGAGAAAATTAAGTTTTGGCAAATGTGTATTTGAGAAGAAAACCTTAAAAACTAATGTTACAATCAGAAGGAATAATTTATGTACAATCTCCTCTCCAGGATCAGATGAGATCACACGTGTCCTGGGTGGTTTGGTCATAGACTCCTCTCTAGGATCTAAAGGGCATGTATAGCCTTATACACAGGCAAGATGCAAAGGTTGAATCTTGTACTTGCAAGTCTTTCTTTCTTTCTTCCTTCCTTCCTTCCTCTTTTTTTTTTTTTTTTTTTTTTTTGAGACAGGGTCTTGCTTTGTAGTTCAGGCTGGCTCTGAGCTCACTGTGTAGCCCAGGCAAGCCTTGAACTCAGCAATCAGCCTGTCTCTGCTTCCGGAATGCTGGGATTACAGGCGTGAGCCACCATGCCCAGCACTGTGGTATGTGGTATTGATTGCTGGTGGGCGTGAGTCTCCACACCCAGCATTGTATGTGGTTACTGGGGATTGAACTCAGGACCTTGGGCTTGCAAGGCAGGCGCCGGAACCACTGAGCTAACCTGCCAACCCTGTAGTGACAATATATATATATATATATTTTTTTGCTTTTTGGAGACAGGGTCTCGCTTTGTAGTTCAGGCTGGCCCTGAGCTCACTATGGTGCCCAGGCAAGCCGCCGCGAACCCAGCAATCCTCCTGTCTCTACCTCCCGAGTGCTGGGATTACAGGCGTGAGCCACCGTGTCCGGCATTGTGGTATGTGGTGTTGATTGTTGGTGGGCGTGAGTCTCCACGCCCAGCATTATATGTGGTTACTGGGGATCGAACTCATGTCCTTGCACTAGAGAGGCAGGCGCCGGAACCACTGAGTTAACCCTCCGGCCCTAGTGACAATATTTTTAAAAAGTGAGTTCAGTATTCTAATTGAACGACATCTTTCCTTCCTTTCCCTCCACCCTTTCTTCTTCCCCCTTCCTTCCTTCCTTCCTTCCTTCCTTCCTTCCTTCCTTCCTTCCTTCCTTCCTTCCTTCCTTCCTTCCTTCCTTCCTTCCTTCCCTCCCTCCCTCCTTCCCTCCCTCCTCCTTCCTTCTTTCCTCTGTCTCTCCCTCCTCCCTCCCTCCTTCCTTCCTTCTTTCTCTGTCTCTTTATTTCTTCTTTCTTTTCTTTCTCTCTCTTTGTCTCTTTCCTTTCTTC
>PVIC010039632.1:0-17042 GCA_004025085.1 Thryonomys swinderianus | reverse complement strand
AAGAAAGAAAGAAAGAAAGAAAGAAAGAAAGAAAGAAAGAAAGAAAGAAAGAAAGAAAGAAACAAAGAGACAAAGAGACAAAGAAAGACATTTTGCATATAGCGATGGAGGTGGTATGGTGTTGAGGGGATGAGAAAAGTGAAAATTCAGCTGTATGCTATACTGGTACAAGTTCTCAATGTGGAGTGTAAGTATGATGCGTATATATAATGGACCAATAAGATGCACCAATAAAAAATGAGGAAAATCTTAGAATTTAACTGGAGAAAATGTTTAATTAACGTTTTAAATTATTCTGTGACCTACTAGTTTTTCAGGTGAGTGTTCTTCAAGGTCCATGTATTTGTGAGCTTCCTGGAATTTGCTCTTCTACTGATCTCCAGTTCCCAGGCACTATGTTGTGAAAGGGTAAAAGAGATGACCTACCCAATATGTTTGCATCTAAGGAACTTTATCTCTGAACTAGGATGTTTTCTATCTTGAAAATTTATTGGAGCTCAACTGAGAGTAACATATCTTAAATTTGTTGGAGGGACATTCTATAGATATTTATTAGCTCCCTCTGTTTACATGTTTGGTTCCATTCCAATATTTGTTCATGATTTACAGTCCAGTTGATCTACCATTTGTGACTGTGTGGTATCAATGCCCAGTTCTAATACTGTGTCAGTGTTTTTCTGGGTTTTCATGTCAATTTATATTTGTTTTATATACTTGAGTGTCCTGTTAATGGTGCCTAAATACTTCAGTGTGTCACCTCTTCTTCCAGTTTTACTTCTTGTCTGAGAATGGAATGTCTTTCTTTATCTATCATTGATATTTTTGCTTTATCGTCTTTTATCCTGCCACTAGATTACATCTTTAAATTTCTCACCCTCCTAATAATGAGTACTACGTTCTCTTTTTTTTGCCCTCATATTATATATATATATATATATATATACATATTTACCCCCACATGGCCATGCTCACGAAATCAAATATCATGATTACAAAGGGAGATCCTGCTACCTTTTAGCTTACAAAACCTTACCTAACTGCTTTTGACATCATGAGAGATGTTCTAACATACAGAATTTAAGTTTTCAGACATCAAAAAACTTTCCAGCTCTCCTGATAAAATACAAGGGAATTGTCGTAGCAGATTCTTGGAACATAAGTTCCCCCAAATGCATGACTCAATATTTTCTTTTCCAAATAGGACATGTGCTTTGTCACATCCCTTACTTGCCGGCATCATATGAGTTTAAGCTGCTCTTAGGAAGTGGCTCATCCATGGGTTGTCTTCATGAATCTGTAATGTGCCTTGTTATTTCTCAGTGTTAGCATGGCAGGGGAGGCATTTGAACAGAACAAACACATTATCATTCTTGCAATAATGCCATCAGTACTATCAACACTATCAAACACAGTGAAGGAAATGAAAAGTTTTGATCATTTCCATTCTGAAGTCATTGAACTCACCATGAGTTATCTCTACATCCATACGTCAAAGTTCAGAATTAATGAGCTATGTGTTTATAACATACTGGTCCTTATATGTAAGAGTGGTACTCTTTGGGGGAAAAAGAAGGTATCTGGGGAGTTGGTCAAGTAGGATGATAGAAGGAGAGTGAGAGCTGAGAAATAATTTTAATGGATGTATAAGGATCACATAGATGGTGAGAACCTCATGTATTCCAGAGGACAACGGAGTAAATCCCATATGTCAGGCTAACAGAGGCTTTGGGATATATACCAAACAGTACTAAGTGATAAATTCAGGACAACTGCAGACTTCATCTACATTGTTAGAATAATCTATATTGCTGGAATAAAACAAAGAAAAATATGAGCAGATTGAGAGCCTTTTACTTCTAGGGATTGGTCCTCACTAGAAGACATGAGTGTTTGAACACGCATAGGACATCGGGACCTAGAAGTAGAAGGCAAGTCAGAAGTTAGTTTCTATGTTCTATAAAGAAGAAAAGAACTAACAATCCAGACACTCCGAAAGTTGGTCAGATCCAGATCCAGCAAAGCAGAAAAAGAAAAAGAAATTTATGTCAGAGGGAAGAAATAAAACAAGACTACAACAGCATCAATATCAGCAGCAGCAGTATACCACGCAAATCACATAAGACAAAGAGACACCAATCCATCTTTTTGATTAAAGTCAAAAGGAGATATCCCTTATCTGAGTTCTGATAATGCCTGAGTTGATCTTAATGAGCCCCTAAGGTTTGAATTCTTCATGAGTTGAGCCTCTTGTGGTTGGATCTAACACACCCACTCACCAATCGCGGTAGTAAAGATAACACCCTCAGTCTTTATGGAATGATTGCTTTGACATGGAGGACGATATGGAAGAACTAACTGAATTCCTCTGAACATTTTTTAGTATGAGAGCCATACACATTCAGTGTCCACAGAGATCTGGGTGGTAAATTTTCAGGTTCTTCTTCCGATCCTGGCCATTTTCATGCAGTGTACAATTCTTAGCCATCTGCTTGATACCTCGATATGTTTTCTCCCCTCCTCACAGTCATCGTAGCTCCAAGACTTGTCTTGCCTGCAGCCACACATCAAGGATTCTGAGGCTCACTTCTCCTGCACATAAGTGTGAAGTCCCTTTCTCAACTTAACCACGGAAAAATAATTTCACAAATATGGGATAAGGGGAAAACTTAAGGTATCTCTTGGTCTTGGTTGAACATCTTTGTAGTGTCCATTGAAACTTCTCCCACAGACTTGCAGAAAGCCTCAGCATTTCCCACCTTGCCGTGAAGTGATCTGGTGTGCCACACTGACCTTCCAAGGAACCATTCTGTTGATTGCCAGGATTCCATTCGGAGGATAGACACGACAGTGTCTAAACCATTCTGCCTATACTGGAATCATCACACCACGATCAGTTTCAAACATTCCTACATTATGATTCAGCATCATGATTGGGTTCACCTTGCATTTCACTGAATTGCAGCCTGCCTAGAGGAATCTCAGAAGACCATCAATTGGGGCTTTTTATGTTCAAGAGTTTCCAATTCAGCTACAAGACATTCAGGAAACAGAGTCGAAGAGTCTAGGAACTCTAAGTCCTAGTCAAATTCTGAAAATGCATTTGATGTGCTGTTAACTCTGTCCTACGTTTTCTCAAGAGCCAGCCACATGGTAATGAACTTTGTGTTGAAATATAATACAGTGTTTCAACGTTTACCCCTTCTTAATTGTCAAGGGTCCTTTATACACGCAAAGGGCCCTGGCATGTTTCAGCATGTCTGAGAACATCCATTCTGAATTCACCTCTCAAAGTGTAGTTATGTAAATGAAACCACCTTACCAAATCCTCTTTGTGCAGATCACCAGGAATCGCTACTTTTTGTAACAGGTCTCCCTACCTCCCTGATTCCCCAGTGACCTATTATTCCCAAAGGTGATGGGGTGTACATTAATGATCTACATGTTGTATACACATTGCTGATGAATTCTAAATTCTGGCATATGGATATAGATGTAATTCATAAGCGCAAAGTCTTCAGAATAGAATTTAACAAAACTTTTAATGTTATTTAATGTGTTTAATACTGATATTGTCATTTATTGAATTATGGTAACAAACATGATGTGATTGTTCTGCTCAAATACCTTGCATTATGTTGCAGAACTAAGAACTTTTAAAGGTCATTACAGATACAAGGAGGAGCCCCAAGGAAAGTGCCACATCCAAAGGGCCCCAGATCATAGAATGAGAACTGCAACAAACATTGCCCTGTCATCTGGCATAGCAGATAATTAGTAACAATGAAATAGTAGAAATGAGAAAATTCACACAAAAATCAGACACAAAGATCACCACCACAGGGGAATTCAGAGAAAAGAGAAACAGAGCAAACTGAAACTCAAACATCAGGACTCTTGCAGATGGTAATTAAAGCAGATCTAGTAAAATGGAAATCAGAACTCATCTCTGAGATCAAAACAGGTATACTGTCCACAGTGAAAGACATCATTAAAGAGCAGAACAGCAAGACGATAGAATCCAAGATAGCAGAAGCAATGGAGCCTTTAAACAGCTTCAAGCAGAGCTCCAAGGAATGATGAAGGAGAATAAAATCTTGAGAAGTAGGATGAATGAAGCAGAGAACCGTATCTCAGACCAAGAGGACAGCATAGCAGGTAACGAGTAGGAAAGATATAATCTATGGAAAAGAGCAAGGGACCATGGTAAATCAATTCATCAGCTTCTAGATGACGCAAAGAAAAATAATATAAGACTGATTGGAGTCACTGAGGAAGCAGGAGACAGTGTAAAAGACAAAAAAGCTATTATCAGATATAACAACAGAAAACTTCAGAGGAAAAGAAATAGAAATACAGATAAATGAGGCCTATCTCACTCCAACATGCCATGCATAAAAACATCTACAACTAGACATAAAATTATCAAGGTTCCAGACGTACAACTAAAGAATGAAATACTGAAAGCAGTGAGAGAAGGGAAGAAAATCACCTACAAAGGGAATCCTATTAGGATCACAGAAGACTTTTCAATAGAAACACTCAATGCAAGGAGAGCGTGGAGAGAAGTATTTCAAGTTTTGCAGGAAAACAACCTGCAACCTAGACTGTTGTATCCTGAAAAACTATGTTTCAGAATAGACTGGGAAATAAGATACTTCCATGATAAAAAAAAAACTGAAAAACTTCACAAACATGAAAACTGCACTCCAAATCATCCTAAAGAATATCTTGGGGGGGGGGGGACACAGAAAGTTCCATACTCATGAGATCCAAAAAAATGAATTTGTTGGGACAAACATGAAACTAAAAAGAAAAGGGGAAAAGCAAAGAAGAAAAAAACCAAGAACAGGGAAACATGGCAGCTTTGAATACGTCCATATCACTCATGACCATTAATGACCATGGACTCAATGAGCCATTTACAACACAAGGACTTGCAGATTGGTTGAAGAATCAAGGTCCTACAATCTGCAGCATACAGGAAACATACCTCTTTCAGAGGGAAACCTACCTAATTCAGAGGGAAACCCATAGACTGAAAATACAAGGTTTGAAAATAACCCTCCATGCCACAGGAAACTGCAGAAAAGCAGGAGTGGCTATCTTGTTTGCAGATAAAATAGATTGCAAACAGAATTTTATTAAAAGATATTAAGAAGGTCACTATATTCTTGTACAGGTAACTATCAAAGAGAAAGAAATAACAATCATAAATATATATATGCACCAAACTAACACACCCAATTATATAAAACAAACATTACTGCACATAACAAGGCAGTTAACCAAGAATAAAGTAGTAGTAGGGGATGTTAATACTCCAATGTCACAATCTGACAGAACAGGTCAAAGAATCAATAAGAAAATACTTCAGCTAAATCAAACATTTGAGCAAATGGATGTATTAGATACAAACAGAATTTTCAGCACTCATAAAAAGAATACACCTTCTTCACAGCTGCTTATGGATCATTCTCCATAATAGATCACATTCTAGTCCATTGAAGAAGTTTAAGGAAATGCAAAGGAATCGAAGTTATCCCCTGCATACTATCAGACGCTTAGCCAACATTATCAAACTAAGGAAGGGAAAGGCTCAAATCTATGCTATAAGGAAAGAAAATGGGGGAATGAGCACAGATCCAGATGAAGTCCAATGGAAAATAAACAAGGATTTTGAAAATTAAACTCCAAGAAATGGGAAATAAAAGAAATGGATAGATTCCTAGACATATATGAAATTCCAAAGCTTAATGTAGAGAGTATAATAAATGTTAAATGATGCGATATCAACATGGAAATTTGAAAGTATAAAAAAAAAACTACGAAAAAGAAAAGTCCTGGCCCTGATGGCTTCATGGCTGTAATTCCACAAAATTTTAAAGAACAGTTAATACCAGTACTTCTCAATATCTTTAGTGAAATAGAAAGGGAAGCAGTACTCCCCAAATGATTCCTTTATACAACCATTTCCTTGATTCAAAATGCAGGGAAACATACCACAAAAAAGAAAACTACAGGCCAATCTCTCTAATGAACATTAATCCAAAAATCCTCAATAATATGCTGGCAAACAGAATACAGATATTTATTAAGAAAATAATACACCCTGATGAATTTGAATTTATCCCAGGAATGCAAGACTGGTTCATCATATGTAAATCAATCAATATTATAATATGCATGTATATATATATGCATCTGTTGATTATCTCAATATACGCATAAAAAGCATTTGACAATATCCAACACTCATTTATGATCAAAACGCCACAGAGCATTGGAATTGATAGATTTTATCTCACTTTAATACAAGCTATTTATGAGAAAACGACACCCAGCATCATCATGAGCAAAAACCGAAACCTTTTACACTAAAGTCAGGAAGGAGACAAGAATGCCCGTTGTCACCACTCTAGTTGAATACAGTGCTGGAAACATTAGCCATAGCAATCAGATAGGACAAATAAATAAAAGGAATAAAGATAGGAAAGGAAGAAGTTAAACTGTCATTATTTGCTGACGATATGACACTCTATCTAGAGGAGATTAAAAACTCAGCCAAAACACTACTAGACTTAATTTCTAGATTTGGTAGTGTTGCTGAATACAGGGTTAATGCTAAAAAAAAAAATAAAAAGCCTTTGTCTACACAAACAAGTGTCTCACTGAAAGTGAAATTGGAGAGTGAATTCCTTTCACAGTAGCACCCATTACAATGAAATAGCTAGAAATCAACCTAACATAGAAGGGAAAGACCTCTACTCTGACATTTTTAGGACTTTAAAAAGTGAGACAGAAAAGGAGGTCAGAAATTGGAAAGATATCCCTTGTTCCTATACTTCACAGAGCTATACTTCACAGAGCTACAGAAAATAATGCAAAAATTCATCTGGAACCACAAGAAACCTAGAGTAGCAACATCAATTCTAAGCAAAATTCTAAGCACAAAATAGCAAGGGTATTACATTCCCCAATATAAAATTCTACTATGAGTCCACTGTGAAAACAAAACTGCATGGTACTGGCAAAATAACAGACTCGAGAAACAGTGGAGTAGATTAGAAGATGCAGAAACAACCCAGGAAACAATAAGCCACCTTACTATTGACAAAGGAGCCAAACATCCTCAGTGGAAGAAAAACAGCCTCTTTAACAAATGGTGCTTGGAAAACTCGGCTTCAACCTGCCAAAAGCTAAAGCTAGACCTATCCCTTTCACCATGCACAAAACTAAACTCACAATGAATATGAGACTTACACATTAAAACAGAAACCATAAGCCTGCTGGCAAACAGATTAGGTAAAATTCTTGGAGACATTGATTTAGGCAGAGACATTATGAATAAAACCTGTGTCACACAAGAAATAGCAGGAAGAATCAACAAATGCTATCTCATCCTACTGAAAACCTTGCTTACAGCCAAAGGAGTCACTGGAACTGCTAAAAGACCATAAGCAACATGGGAAAATATGTTTACTAGCTGTTTATCACACAAAGAGATACTATCTACAATATATAAACAACTTCAACAGATCAGCCTCCTGAAGTTCAAAGACCCAATTCAGAAATGGACATTTGAAATGAACAAACACTTCCCAGAGACAGAAGTTAAAGCAGCTCAGAAGCTTATGAAGAAATACTCAACATCACTGGACATTCGAGAGGTGCAGATGAAAACAACACTGAGATTTCATCTCAATGCACAAAGAATGGCCGCTATTATAAAATCAACCAACAATACATGCTGGTGAAGCTGTGAGGAAAAAGGAACCCTTCTCCCCTGTTAGTGGGATTGCAGATTTGTGCAACAATTGTGGAGATGTGTGGATATTTCTCCAAAAAACTAGGACTAGGGGTCCCATTTGATCCTACTATCTCCCTGCTTGGAATATACCCAAAAGAATTTAAAACATCACATTGGAAAGACAGATGTACACCCTTGTTCATAGCAGCTTATTTCGTGATAGTTCAATCGTGGAAACAACCCAAATGCCCATCCCTGGATACTGGAAAAAGAATATTTATTTGTTGGTTTGTTTGTTTGTTTGTTTGTTTATCTATTTGAGACTATCTCTCTTTGTAGTTCGAGCTGGCTCTGAGCTCACTATGTAGCCTAGAGAAGCTTCAAACTCAGAAATCCTTCTGTCTCTGCCTGCCGAGTACTGGGATTACAGGTGAGCGCCACCACAGCCAAGACTCGGTATGTGGTATTTATTGCTGGTGGGAATGAGTCACCACACCTGGTATTGTATGTGGTTTCCAGGAATCAAACTCAGGACCTTTTGCATGCGAGACAGGTGCCAGAACCACTGAACTAACCCTCCGGTCCATAGTTGTTTGTTTGTTTGTTTTTTTTTTTCATAAAATGGAGTGTTATTCTGTCATAAAGAACGACAAGATTGATTCATTCATGTGCAAATGGATACACCTGGAGGACATGCTAATGAGTAAAATCAATAGATAGCACATAGGCAAATACTGGATCTTCTCATTGATATGAGCACCTGTAGATATAAATGAGCTCTAGAATGTATGGCAGTTTTTATAGAATGGGAAATTTCCAAGGGAAATTTGGTATGGGGATGTAATTAGGGGAATGAATAAATATGATTCTGTAAGAAAATAAAAGTGCATGTATATAGGTGGGGGGATGTGAGGGTGGGTGTGGATACAGGTAAAAATAAGAATTGACTTGTGTCATATATTGACACAAATTCCCCAACGTTATGTGTGATTGTGACATAAATTACATAGATAGATAGATAGATAGATAGATAGATAGATAGATAGATAGATAGATAGATAGATAGATGTATTTATCTCAGAGAGAGAAAAAATATAACCTTCCTTCTGATACACGTAGAAATTCATATAATCCAAAGGGCTTCATCCGCATACTTTACATTCAAGTGTAATTCCTCAGAATACTCTTATCCTGATAGGATACACACATCATTCACTCTTCTACCCAAGCAGCGCATATAAGTACAAGAAGCTTATGGATAGAAAGTCACATAAAAATTATTTTACCAAAGATTGTACAAATCTGATTCTCTTAAAAAATATTTCAACTAAATGTTATAAATTGCAATGTCATGATCAAGGTAGCTAACCCAAATTTTGCAACTTAGATGCAGCACAAATAGTTGCTGATTCTTTACAGCAAATATTGCCAACATCTTACCCAGGGCCTGAAAGATGTCTGATGCCTCCATTTGTGATCAACTCTGTGAAAGAAGTCAGAAGCATATTCAAAATGCTGTTCATTTGAAAGCACAAACAAAGCGAAAGAATGTGCTGTTGAAGTTGCTATCATTGGGGGAGTGCTTGAATTAAAAAAGCAAAGTGGGCCGGGCATGGTGGCTCATGCCTGTAATCTCAGCACTCGGGAGGCAGAGGCAGGAGGATTGCTGAGTTCCAAGCTTGCCTAGACTACATAGTGAGCCCAGAGCCAGCCCGAACTACAGAGAGAGAGACCCTGTCTCAAACAAACAAACAAAAAAAGCAAAAGGGAGTGATTTCCACATTGCAAACACGTTGTTGCTACTGGAGTCAGGCCAGATGCCTCATCAGAACTCCCTCCATCCTAGTCAAGTCTTGGTACATGCCATGTTTCCTGAGAAGTAACTTCCACTGCCTGGGAGCACACTGCCTGCCTTGTATGCAGGACAGCCTGTGGCACCTGCACTCCATCTGGGTGAGACTTAAAGGTACACAGTGTATTGTGTCTTGTGCTAGCGGCCCATCCACCACAAGACTGAGGCCAGATGCACTCTGAGAGCTGAATTCTCCCTGGGTGACTCTGGCAAATCATTATTGAGCCTGTGATTTCTACCTCAAATGAGGAGCCTGCCAAAAACTGCACCCAGGCATGCCATGTAAGAGGGACACTAGTCCACCCAGATAAGTTTGGGCCAGTCTTGTTATGGCCAAACAGTGGTTCCAATCACCTGCAAGCAACCTGCTCTCTACTGGACACAAGCCTTCCCTCCCAAGGTAACTTCCTCCACAATTAGTGAGTCTGGGTTAGTACTCCATAGGCTAAACAGTAATTTCTGCAACCTGAAAGTAGCCTGCTTGCCCCTAGATCAGGTCCCCTGCTCTGTGAGACCTCCACTCCACCAGGTTGATACTACGTAAGCAAGGTTGAAGGTGCTCAGTGGCTTCTGACACCTCAAAGCAGGCTGGCTGCTACCAGACCTAAGCTAGGTAGCACATGGTACACCAAATCTCCTTGGATGAATTTGAGTAAGCATGGTGGAGGTCTCACAGTGACATCTTCTTCCTGTAATCACCCTCCATAATGTTGAAGCCATGCCAGCCACCTTGTGGGGTCTCCATCCAAGCTGGACAAGTCTGGGTAGGCACTGAACTGGCAGCACAGTGCCTGCCCTCACCTAAATCAAACTCCCCGCACCTGACCCAAGGCTTAACAGCATTTGAGAACTCAACTATCCCCAGGCCAGCCTGGGAAGCACTATAGAGTTTGTGCAGTGATTTAGACCACTGGCTAGCATCCTATCCCACTGCCTCTATGTTGCTCCATTGCCATTGGGCAGTCCTCAGTAAGTGATGCTGAGGTTGTCCAGGGACTTCCACTGCATGCTAGTAGTGTTCAGTCATCATATCTAGACCAAAATAATAAGAAACTTTCCCAGACTGGTGAGAGTCTGCATAAGTGCCACAGAGATGGAAGATTGAATTTGCTACAAGATAATAGGCAACCTGTCATCAGCTTCTGGCCAGAACCTCTTGCCAGCCACAATTCAGTGTGCATCCATCTGTGCGAGCACCATTTAGGTTGTACAGTGACTTAAAATGATCAACAGTACAATGGAAATGAGAAAAAAATCAAGAACCTAGAGATTAAGATCATCATTACAAGGCAATTCTGGGAAAAGGGAAATGGAACAAAATGAAGCTTAGTAACTATGGTTCTCTAAACTGGTAACAGGAGCAGATCTACTAAAATGCAAATCAGGCGTGATCTCTGAGATGAAAATGTACATGTTATCCACAGTGAAAGGCTTCATTAAAGAGGAGATCAGGAACATCACATAATCTCAAATACCAATGACAATGGAACATTGTTGGACTTTTAGAAGAGATCCAGGTGATCCTGAGTGAGAAAAAAAAGGTTTCCAACTAAGATGAATGAAGCTGAAACCCAAACTTAAGACCTACAGTACATGCTCAGATCCAATGGGCAGGAGATGTATAACTTGCATAAAATAGCAATGGAGCATGAGAAATTAGTCCAGTAAGTCCTAGGTGACTCAAAGAAAAATAACACAAACCTCATCATTGTCAGTGAAGAAGCAAGATACACACACACACACACACACACACACACACACACACACACACAGAAAACTTCACAGATAGGATGGCAAAAAAATCACAGAAAAAGGAACAGAATGGGACATACAGATAAATGAGTCATATAGGACTCAAGAGGCCATGATATTAAAAAATCTACACTTATCCAAGAAATTATGCAGATTTCAGAATCCAAGAGTTGATTAAAATACCGAAACCAGTTGAAGAAAAGCAGAACAACACTACAAAAGGAAGCTTATCTGGATGACAGCAAATGCTCACCCCAAGAGGAGCCTGCAAGGAGGTGTTTCAAGCACTGCAGAAAAAGAACTTCCAACCTAGATTGATTTGTCTTGAAAAACTGTATTTCTTAACTGATGTATGACTATGGCCATGACAAAGAACAACTGAAACAATTCTCAATTAAAAATCCTGCAATCAAAATATTGTAGCAAATATCTTAGAAAACAACAACAAGATCAAAATCTCTGAGACCGGGACAGAGGATTATCCCAGCAGTTCCGGTGACTGACTCACGGGCATAGGGTCCTAAGTTCGATCCCTGGTGACCACATACAATGCTGGGCGTGGATACTCATGCCCACCAACAATCAATACCCCATACCACAGTGCCAGGCGGGTGTGGTGGCTCACGCCTGTCATCCCAGCACTCCAAAGCCAGAGACAAGAAGATTGCTGAGTTCTAGGCTACACAGGGAGCTCAGCGCCAGCCTGAACTACAAAGCGAGACTGTGTCTCAAAACAAAACAAAAAAAAAACAAACAAAAAAAAAAAAAAAAACCCTGAGACCTTGCGGAGTGAATTCATTGAGCAAGACAAGAAACTGAGTGTAAAGGTGAAAAGCAAATAATATGAGAGCCAACAATAAGAAAAAAATCAACAAAACAAAAAACCAACAGACAAAAAAAAAACACATGACAGCTATACTCCAGGCCATATCAGTCATAACCAATAATTTCCATGGTATCACTGTATCAATTAAGAATCACCGACTGGCATGATTAAATAAGAAACAGATCCTATGAAATGCTGCATATAAGAAACACACTGAATTGAGAAAGATAGCATAGGACTGAAAGGGAGAGAATTAAGTAAATTTCTCCATGAAACAGGAAACTGAAAAAAGCAGGAGAGTCTATCAAATTTGCTGAGCAAATATATTTTAAACTAAAACTAATTAAGAGAGAGAATGAAGGACACTACCTCCTTGTACAAGAACAGTCTGAGACAAAGGGATGACATTCATAAATATTTTTGCATCAAATTCCAATGCACCCAACTATATAAACCATATATTAATGGACATGGAAACCATGATAAGCACTAATACAATAGTACTATTGGACAAAAATGCAAATCTTTCACTAGACAGTCCAAAAAGACAACATTCAATCATGAAATACTTGAACTGACCCGAACTCAAAAATAAATGGACTCAATAGTTCCTACAGTATGGTTCAACCCCCCTCCCAAAATCCACATAAACCTTCTGTTCAGCTGTTCTTGCATCATTCCCCAAATAAACCACATATTAGTTCATACAACATGTTTCCCTAAGTGCAAACAAAGTGAAATTAACCCCCTCTACTGTAAGATCACTGACTTCTGAAATTTCAGCTGAAAAGCAAATGGAACCCTAACACCCCCACAAATACATGAAAATTTAATAACATTCTGTCGACTAAAAACAGAGTGCTACAGTAAAAGTTAAACTACTTTTACAATTAAATGATAATCCAAGCAAAACTTCCAGGAATTCATGGCATAAAATTACAAAGGTTCTATGACAGACATTTATACCTGTGAACACCTGCACAAGGAAAACAGAGCAACGTCAAATAAGTGCCCTAAAGCTGACTCTCAAATTACTACAACAAAGAGGAGCAATGCCAAGGCAAAACTCATACCAGGGAGAGAGTTATAAGAATCAGCAAAGAAATTATGTTAAAGGACTTATAGAATGATAAAAAATAAACAAATCAAAGAGTTGATACTTCAAAGACATAAATGATATTGACAGAGCCCTAGGCAACCTTATCAAACAAGGGAATGAAAAGGCTCAAATTGTGCTATTAGGATCAAATAGGGAAAATTACAAGGAATCCAATTCAATTCCAATGGATAATACACATGGATATGGAAAATGTTTATTCCAATGTGGTGCAAAATGTAGATGAAATATAAAAATTGGGAGACACATATGAACTTCCAAATCTGACTCTCCAATATCAATATCAATCTGTGAAATTCAACATATAATAATAATAATGATAATAATAATACTAATAATAATAAAGATGATTATAATAATGATAAAGTCGACTGCCAAAGAAATGATCTTCACGTGAAGGCTTACCACTGAATTCCACTAAAATTTCAAAGGAGATTTAATGTCACTACTTCTCAAGATCTTTAATGAAAGTGAAAGGGAAGCAGTTGTCTCAAATTCACTCATTTTGGAAAACAATATCTTCGATCCAAAAATGAGAAATACAAGACCCAAACCTAAAAGAGACTATAGGCCAAGATCCTCAATGAAAATTAATGGAAAAATCTCAACACACCGCTGGCCCACAGAACACAGAGAAATAGTGAGAAAATCAAACACCCTATCAAGTTGGACCTTAGGCTTGCAAACTAATGTCACACCTTTGAAGACAAGGCTGAGATTTCCAGTTGAGTTTCATGGCTTTGGCTCACAGCACTGAGATATATCCGACACTCAAAACTCAGAAGGCAAATCTGGAACACAGCTCTGAGCCACAGATGTGTTCCATCACTCATGTTGGTGGCTGTGCTAATAGCTCTTGTAATCTGAAGGTGCAAGAACACAAACTTTCTTGAAATATATTAAAAAAACTAATTATTATGACAGTGAGCTTTTGATGGGCTAAGGGGACTGTGCTCCCTCTCCAAGGCTGCTCTCTGGTAGCAGAATTCAATCATGTATATCCATAGCACTTATGCAAACTCTCAGCAGCCCAGGAAAGGTCCCCATGCTTCTGGTCTGGATCTGATGACAGAACCCTGCTAACTTGCAGTGGAGTTCCCTGGACAACCTCTGCATTGATTACTCAGAATTGCCCAAGGGCAGTGGAGCAACCTAGGGACATCAGACTTGGGGCCAGTGGAGACAGGAAGCTAGCAGGTAGTCGAAATAACCTCACAAACCCCATAGTGTTTACCCAGGCTGACCTATGGATAACTGAGTACCCACGGGGTGTCAGGCCTTGGGCCAGTGACAGGGAGGATGATTCAGGTGAGGGTAGTCACTGTACAGCCACATAGGTGCCTAGCCAGATTTGTCCAAGTTGGATGGAGACCCCACAATATGGCTGGCCTGGCTTCAACATTATGCAGGCTGCTTATAGGTTGCTGATGTTACCGTGAGGCACCCTCCATTAAATAACCCTAACACTCTAGCTGCAGCAAAACCTATGACAGTTCCAAATACAAACAGTATGTTGGATAATAAAGGAATCAAGGCTTACGTTGTAACATTGTCACATGGTTGGAAATTTGGAATATTCTCTGCAAAATTATATGAGAAGTCTGCCTGGCATGGTGGCTCACACCTGTAATCCCAGCACTCGGGAGGCAGAGACAGGAGGATTGCTGAGTTTGAGGTTTGCCCTAGCTACAGAGTGAGCTCAGAGCTAGCCTGAACTACAAAGTGAGACCCTGTCTCAAAAAAGAAAGAAAGAAAGAAAGAAAGAAAGAAAGAAAGAAAGAAAGAAAGAAAGAAAGAAAGAAAGAAAGAAAGAAAGAAAGAAAGAAAGAAAGAAAGAAAGTATTTATCGAGCGAGCAGGATATTTTGCATGAAAGTTTATAAAACTTGCAATGATATGGAAATGTTAAAATTGTCTTCATTGCTTGTAATGTTTAATACAAATATAATAAGTGCTTGATGGCTTTGGTATTTCTTTGCCTTTTTCTCTCTTTTTGAGACAGTTTCTCACGTTGCAGTTCAGGCTGGCTATGAGCTCACTATGTAGACCAGGCAAGCCTCGAATTCAGCAATCCTCCTGTCTCTGCCTCCGGAGTGTTGGGATTACAGGCGTGAGCCACCTTGGCTGGCATTGTGGTATACGATGTTGATTTTTGGTGGGCGTGAGTCTCCACACCCAGCATTGTTTGTGCTTACTGGGGATCCAACTAAGGACCTTGTGCTTGCGAGGCAGGCACTGGAACCACTGAGCTAACCCTCCAGCCAAGCTTTGGTATTTTTTAAGTTTCAGGAGTCAGTATTTTCTTGTGAAGTTTTATTGCAGAACTTCACATATTACTTGGACAAAACACTGTAACTTACAGCTAAAAAAAAAAATGATTATAAGTTAAAACAAATCCCGTATGGCCACATCTTGACAGACACAATGCAGAGTAGCAGGTTAAAATTGAACTGCTGATCTGTCTATAGCCATCACCTTCACTGAGTCCAAAACATGAAAATAAGGGAAACAGCTGAATGTGTGTTCCAATGGCCTCAAGATGGATTAGAATTTATCTTCTGCACACATTTTACAGTTATGCTTCATATAAGTTGGGCTTCAGTTTCTATTGTTCCAAAAGGAAAATCTAAAAAATAAAAATGAAAACAGAGAGAAATTCCAATCCCCCACCCCCGCCAAGTGGACCCAGCACCATCTGAGACTTTGAGATAGACACCGCTGCCCACTGGCACAGCCTGATGATGCCGAAGGGCCTCCAAATGAACCAGGTGCCATTTGCGACATCAAGGCAGAATCTGCCATAGCCTGGGAAGGCTCACACTTATCCCATGCCCACCCACTGGACCCAGCAACATTTTCAACCTCTGGGCAGCCCCCACACCACCTGGAGCTGTGCGGTGTTCAATAATGATACTGGTACTGATTGTATTAGGGTAAGAAAGGTAATGTAATTGCTCTGTTCCAATACCTTCCATGATGTGGCAGAACTGAGAAATCTCAAGGGTCACTACAGTTTCAAGGTGCCACTTCCAAAGTGTCCCAGGTAACACAAAGAGACTTCCAACAAACTTTGCCCTGGCATCAGGCAGAAAAGTCAATAATATCAGTAACAACAAAAGAGTAGAAGGAGAAAATATACCAAAAACAGACACAAAATCCCCACCACAGTGAAAATCAGAGAACAGGAAAATAGAACAAACTGAATTTAAAACACCAGATTTCTGAGATGTTAAATAAAGCAGAACTAATGAAATCAGAACTCATCACTGAGATCAAAACTGAGATACTGTCCACAGTGAAGGTCATCATTAAAGGACAGCTCAATGAGATGATAGAGTCCAAGATAACAGAAGCAATGGAACTCTTTAAAAACCTCCAAGCAGGGCTTCAGACTACAATGCAAGAGAACAAAGATTTGAGAAGTAGGATGAAGCAGAGAACTGTATCTCAGACCTAGAGGGCAGGATAGGAAATAAACAGAAAAAAACATAATCTATGCAAAAATGCAAGGGAGCATGAGAAACCAATAGAACAGCTTCTACATGACTCAAAGAAAAATAATATAGACCCAGCAGCCCCGGGCCCGCCGTGCCATGAGCCCAGCGGTCTGGGGAACTTAGGGCGGACGGACCGGACCCAGCAGCCCCGGGCCCGCCGTGCCCTGAGCCCAGCGGACTGGGGAACTTACGGCGGACGGACCGGACCCAGCAGCCCCGGGCCCGCCGTGCCCTGAGCCCAGCGGACCGGGG
>PVIC010039631.1:0-17044 GCA_004025085.1 Thryonomys swinderianus | reverse complement strand
GAGTAGGGAAAATTTATTGAGAGACAGCTTCTGCCTAAGAGATACTTAAGGGGGACTGGAAAATGCTTGCCCTTTGCTTTTCTTATTTAAAAAAGAAAAATGCCACGTAACCTCGTAACCTCATTCCTTAAGGACAACCCAGGAGATAAAAAGAACAGTGTGTGCCTCACCTCCCGCCCTTCCCCTCTGCCCAGACCTGGGTAACCGCTTTCCTCAGTACCCCGCTGCGTGGCTGTCCCTGCACGGCAGGACACAGGGAGGACATCCGGGCCTTTGAGCACCACGGACGCCCCGTCCTCTGCAGGGCATCGTAATGGGTGGGCCGACCTCCCCCCCACCACAGGCACCAGAGAGCATCCAAAGCTCTGCTGCTTTGGTTGTTCTCCAGGGCGATCTTATGGATCATTCTCCGTACATAGGCATGTTTTTTTTCCTCCCTCTTTAATAATTTCCTAGAAGTGAAAAGATATTTTTAAGATGTTCTTGCTAAGAGGCAGGAAGAAGTTTCTTGAGGCGGCCCGCCGGAGCCCAGACCCACCCCTTCCAGGGCAAGCTACCTTTGGCAAGTTACATAACCACTTGGCCTTAGTTTCTGCATCTCTACAATGGGCGAATAGTAGCAAGTCCTCTAGAGCCATGTTTGAGGTTTCAGTGGCCTCATCGGTGTCAGGAGCACCTGTGGCCAGCCCTTTCTAACAGTCACTGTCACCAGAACATACCCACCTGCTTCTGCCATCATCAACAATTCTGGGTGTGGGTCTCCACCGTGGCTCTGCACCTACTCAGAGGAGAGGGAGTCAGTGAATAACTCTGTCCGCTGGACTTGGGCTCAGGCCCCGCACGGCCTCTGACGAGCTTTATGACTGAGTCACTCCGCCCTTCCGGCTTCAGCGAGACAGAGATTCATTCCACCGTCTGTTCATTCAGCCGGTCCACTAGGAGGGCCGCTTGGCAGCAGGTGCTGACCGCACTGAGTCCTGGGCTCTGTCAGAGGAGGGCACAGAGGAGGAGAGACGCCCGAGTCCCTGGCCTTGCTCTGCTTGAATTCAGGGCCAGCGACAGCACCCTTCCCTGCACTCCTGCGAGGACGATGCCCGATTAGTGTCTGGCAGTAGTAGGTGCTGAAGAAACGGTGTGAGCCAGGAACAGCCGTGCACGCTTGTAACCCCAGCACTCTGGAGGCTGAGGCAGGAGGATTACTCTGAGTTCAAGGCCAGCTGAGGCTGCATAGTGGGACCCTGTTCAGGAAACCAAACAAAGAAGAAATGGTGTGCCCACCGTCCTTGTCTGTTTTGCCTGCTCCGCGTTGAGCCCTCGGCAGAAGAGATCGACCCCAGCCCGTTTTGAGCTTAGTATGTTCCAGGCGCCCTGGTCCCGGGGGGGTTTGGGAGTGTACCTAGGGGGCGGGGCGTGGACTGCACAAAAGGACTTGCTGGAAGCCAGCGTAGCGTCAGGGCAGCATTGGGCAAGCTGGCTGCGGTGCAGGAGGCCCTGGAGAGGCCCAGCCCTGGCTGACAGGACTTCGTGCCCCTCCCCAGGCCAGGAGGAGGGGGGCTGCCTGCCCCGCCCGCAGTGCCCACGGGAGTGCGCCTGCCTGGACACCGTGGTCCGATGCAGCAACAAGCACCTGCGGGCTCTGCCCAAGGGCATCCCCAAGAACGTCACGGAGCTGTGAGTAGCCCCAGACCGCGTGCTCTCCGGGCCGAGGGGTAGGCGGAGGAGGCGCTTCCTGAGGGGCTGGGCCGGCAGCAGAGAGAGGAGGAGAGCCTGAGAGCGGGGCGCTGGCTGGGAGGAAGGCGACGGTGGTTCAGAAAACCCTAGTTCGGCGCGCTCCTGGGGTCCCTCTGCAGCCCACTGAAAGACTCGTCCCTTTGCACTAAGCTCTGGGTTGAAAAGAGCGTTTCTTTTTCCACTTGATTTCGTCTCGGGAACGTTCTCCACAGTTGCAGAGATGTTATAAATGTGACCTTTCCTTTACTGGTGACAGAATGCTCTTCACATGAGTTGGCTGCGCACTAGATAATCGTACCGCACATTTACTGTTTCCCATCTTTACCTGTCTGAGTACCAGCAAGATGAGCATCCTGCAGGACAGCCTCTGGCCCAGGCGCACTGTGCGGTTAAGAGCCGACTTGGATGTAGCATGTGAACTCGGGTGGGCTGTGCACGCCGATTCCGGTGACGAACAGGCCCAGACTACTGACACCACCGTTCTCTTTAGCTACCTGGATGGCAACCTGTTCACGCTGGTTCCAGGCCAACTGTCCGCCTTCAAGTACCTGCAGCTGGTGTGAGTACACTGGGCCGGAGGATCTCAGGCCTGCTCCGGGGGGCATTTGACTATCATGGCTCCGGTTTTCAGGGGATTTCCTTCACACTCCTCTGCGGGCCACATCCTGTTTGGGAATCCTCACTTCCCTGCCGGAACACGAGTGTCTAGAGCTATTTTGCCACCTAGTGGCTGTGCTTTGCAACTGCACCCTTCCGGTCTTCAGGGTGAGGCCTGTGGTTTGTGCCCACCTCATCTCGCTGGAGGCTGACTGAAATGATTGTTGATTCAAGCCATCCTGGCACGACAGGCATCGGGGCAGGAGTAAGAGGGCTGGGGGTGGGAAACCTCATGGTCTAACCTCAGCCCCCAACCTGATGGGGACAGGACAGCTGGAAAAGCACACTGTTAACTAGGTGCTTCTGCGCCTGATGCCTGCTTTCATTATTTCCACCCCTCACTCTTTTTACCCATGGAAATATATAAAATAAGTCTCAGAATAATTAGTTCAGCTGCCCTTAACCTTTTAGCCTAATTAGTAGCTCACTTCAGGCACTTGTATCTACTCATTGGGCAGGTTCTACCGAAAAGCGGCCCAGAGAGCCCTGCCCTGGTGTGCTGGCATCAGCACCACTCGGGCTGCGGCCTGCGGACGCGTGTCAGTCTGACTGTCCGTAGTGGGGTTGTACCGAGATAAGGAGCTTCCCTCCCCAGAGTGTAAATCAGCGTCTCGCTTTCCTGGGCCGAGAAGACCTCGCTATAAAAACATCGACAGCGAAACTGAGCCGTGTTTAGGCGGCTCTTGGTGCCGACTCCTCGCGATGGGTGGACAGTGTCTGCTCGAGCGCCGGCCGCTTCGAGGCGTGCTGCTCAGAGTCTTGTTGGTGTTGGTTTAACGCTTTGGAGAGTGTCTGCTTTGTGGTAGGGCCGGGGAAGCAGCGGCTGGTGGCTACAGTGAAAGAGACTGAACTCGGGGGCTCCGTGGGCGGCGGCCTGGCCTGAGGCAGCTCTACCAGGACTGGCTCGGCTCCTCCTAGGGCGGGAAGGAGACGGAGCCCCGGGTCAGGCCCTGCCCGTGATGCCGCCTCTCCGGGGCAGAATGGCTCCACCTCCCTGTCCAGAGGAAGGACCGCAGTATGTTCAGTGAGGTCCTTAACTGTGTCTTTTAAAATGAGCGAAGTTTTTCAATTCGATCAGTTAGAGGAAGTACCAGGAAACGGTGGAGACCCGTCGGGTTCTTTCCCTCTGTGCGTAGTTCGGAGCCCGGCAGTGTGAGGCAGGCAGGGGCGACGTCCTGACCCGACGTCGGCCTTCGCTCCCCGCAGCGTCACGGTGTAGGGAGGACGCAGGAGAGAGACTGGGGCTCACACAGTCTGGGGAGCACCAGGCTCCCGCCGAGGCAACTGCAGGCGTGGCCTGTGGCCCAGAGGAGGGCGCTGCGAGGGGAACGTCCGGAACACGATTCAGTGGGTGCGGACGAGACGTCCGAGGGCACAGGCCTGTGGATTCTCAGAGCTTCAGGGCACGGGCGGCCGGGCTGGAACCCTCTCGGGGGAGGGAGCGAGTTGTGGCAAGAAAGTGCGTACCTCAGATCTGACCGCAGGAGGAGGAAGAAATGAGAGTGGAAACCAGGAGAGAGGCGGTGCTTGCTCGACATGAGCAGAAGCCCGGGTAGCGGAAGGGATGAAGGAGGGTCTGAGGGACAAGCCAGTCATACCGGGCAGCGGTCGAGGTGTGGGAGGAGGAAGCCCAGGCAGGGCTCGGTCCAGTCTGCGGGTCTGTGGGGCGTCAGGCAGGGAGTTCCGGGAGACGAGAGGCTGGGAGCACAGCGGGCAACCGCGGCGTGGACTAAAGGGGGACAGGAGGGGCCTTAGCGTCGTGAGGCCCGATGGCTCCCGGGGCCGAGAGCGCAGAGCCGCAGAGGAGGCGGGAGGGGCCGACAGTCAAGTGCCCAGGGCAGGTGGGCACACACCTGAGGAGCCACGCGTGACGCAGATCCGGCTCACGCGGTCCTGGGTGAGTTAATCCGCGTGAGACTCCAGTCTTATCTGTAAAACAGGTCGCTGTCCCGGCAGGCCTGTGGGGGGCGAGACGCTGCCTGTGCAGACTGCCGGGCGAGGAAGAGCCTGGACAGGGCAGGTGGGAGGGGCCGGGGCCGGCTGCTCCGCGGGAGGGAGTCATGGCCGTGGACGGCAGGGAGCTCGGCCCTCCCCGCCCCGCCCCACCGGAGTAGTTGGGCCTCGGGGCTCCGGGCTGCGGGCGGAGCGAGCCCACGAGTGAGCCAGAGTTGGTTCTTTCCAAATGACGCCCTTCTTTTCCAGGGACCTCAGTAACAACAGGATCAGCTCCTTAAGCAACGCCTCCTTCACCAACATGAGCCAGCTGACGACTCTGTGAGTACCAGCGGGCAGGGCAGGGCGCATGGCACCTCGGCCTCTGCGGGGCCTGGCCCCCGCTGTGCACAGTGACCTGGCGGAGACTCCCTCACCCACCAGAGGGTAGTGGAGACCTGAAAAGGAAAACATCTCTCCCTGTAAAACACAACACACACACGGAAAAGTGCAGCGACTATAAATATGCCCTTTAACAGATAAAGCTAATGTGCAGACGCCTAAGTAGAAAGTAAAACAGTGTCAGCCCGCACAGCCCGCCTTGTCTCTTCCCAGCCTTCGCTTCTCCCCAGACCCACCTCAAGGCGGCCCCATCCTGACCTGGCGATGGTTGCTAATTTAATTTTCTCTGTAGTGTTGTCATCCACATACGTGTTTTCATTTTCTCTTTTCTGAGCTTTGTAGTGAAGGCTGGCCTTGACCTCACTATGTAGCCCAGACTGAGCTCGAACTTCCAGAGACCCTTCTGCCTCAGCCTCCTGAGTGCTAGGATTCTAGGCATGTGCACCATGCCCAGCTACACATTCTGCCCACCCTTAACCTCATACAGATTGAATCATGGAGGGTCCATCCATTTAGATCTGGCTTCTTTTCCTTAACGTCACTACGTCCATGAGATCCACTCCCGTTGTGTGTGGGAGTGGCCTGTTTTCACTACTACATAGCGCTCCTTCACAGAGTGTGCCGCCTTCTGCCCGTCCACTGAATTGCTCCAGGTATTGGAGCTCTTCCCAGCATGGACCGTTGTGACCAGAGACCCTTTGAACGTTTTCATGCCTAGATCCTAAGACGTTTCAAGCAATCAATCGAAGGTATTGCTAAGCGTCCTTTAGGCTTGCCTGTACTCAGGAGCACATTTCGCGCACCTCCCTGAGGCACCCCTCACGTAGGGGAACCTAGGGGCTTCCCCAGGGTTTTAGTGAGGCCGGACTGGGAGCTAATTCCCAGGAAAGGAAGGAGCCCGGGCCCTGCTGGGCCCCGGGAGCACGGCCCTGTGCGGGTTCCACACTTGACCTTACCCGCCCCGCCAGCTGCTCCCAACTTCCTAGGCTCCACGACAGCTTGTCACTTGATTGTTCACGGTGAGACAGCCCGGGAAGGGCTCCAGTACGTCGGGGAGAAGCCACCTTGGCCTCAGCCTGGGGCCCATGCTCCCCACCCGCAGGTCTTGCCCTCCCGTTCCGCGGCAGCAGGGTCTGAGAGCAGCGTGATTAGTGCATCTTGGGGGGAGGGTGCTCCTGGCAGCCAAGAGGTCAAGGCGAGGGCTGGCGCCGCACACCCACCATGGCACAGGGCGCCCCTGTTGAGAACTGCCACCAGCTCTGAGCTCTGAAATCTGGCCTGAGGGTTGCTGGCAGCCACGAGGGAGATAGCTATAATATGGACAGCTCTTTCCTTTCCTTCCTTCTTCTTTCCATCTATCCTTCCTTCCTTCCTTCTTCCTTTTTTTTTTTTGAGAAAGGGTCTCGCTTTGTAGTTCAGGCTGGCTCTGAGCTCACTATGTAGCCTAGGCAAGCTTCGAACTCAGCAATCCTCCTGTCTCTGCCTCCCGAGTGCTGGGATGACAGGGTGAGCCACCACACCTGGCACTGTGGTATATGGTATTGATTGTTGGTGGGCGTGAGTCTCCACACCCAGCATTGTATGTGGTTACCGGGAATTGAACTCAGGACCTTGTGCTTGCGAGGCAGGCGCCAGAACCACTGAGCTAACCCTCCGGCCCCTCATTGCTTATTTTTAAAATAGCTTTACGCAGATAAGGTTTAGACCCAATAAACTGTCGGTATCAGAGCGTAGAACTTACCGAGTCTCGACACGTGTCCGTACCCAGCAGACCAGCGCCACAGTCGGAGTGGACCTCTGGCTTCATCCCTGCTGTTGGACAGACTGGTATTTCCCTGCTTTTGTCACCAAGTCATATTCATGGCTGGCTGTGGCCTGTCTGTCCCTGCGTCTGCAGACATGAGCGCCGCTCCTGCATGAGGCTGTGGCAGGTATTATCTTCCATACCGACCTGCCGTCTCCTGTACATGGACTGTTTACTTGGAAGCATTTAGGGGCAGTGGTGTAGTGTGTGGCGTCTGGGAACAGAATCTCAGCGAAGATTCTCAGTGAAGATTAAAAGGTTAATACCACGACTGAGGGACGTTCTTCAGCGCCTGAGCCTCGCTCTCCTGACGGGACCTCGCCTCTGACAGAGCTGCCTTCTCCCTTCCTCCCCACAGGATCCTCAGCTACAACGCCCTGCGGTGCGTCCCTCCGCTGGCCTTCCAGGGGCTCCGGGCGCTGCGCCTGCTGTAAGAACCCTCGCAGCTCAGGCCTCAGGAGGCCCACCCTGCGGGGCCCTGCTGCCTGCCTGGGGCCGGAAATGGCCTCCTGTCTGGGGTCTGAGCGAGGCAGGGTTTCAGAACGCTCCCTCAGGCCTCTTCAGAAGCCAAGTCAGGAGTGGGAGATGATCCGAGAAGGGGGGCTGTCTTCCCGAGCCGAGTTTGTAGTACGGGTGGGGGAGGAGTGTCCGCTGGCGAATGAGACTTCGGTTTAGATCAGGAGTGTTTGTCGGCAGGTGATCTGTCAATCTTCCGCAGTTTCACACTGTGACTTTCTGTCCTGTGACAGAAGTCCCTGTCGGCCCCACTGGGGACAAGATGGCCGTTCTGTAGCCCTCACCCAGGGCTGGCCTGTTAGCTTCTCATCCGAGAAAGAGCCTGCTCCGCCTCAGACTCACTTATTAAGATTTAACTTGAGTTATTCTGCTGGCAAAGCAGCTTCCTCCCAGAGGACTGGGATGGGGCGGTCTGCGTGGGCTCCTTCCTTCCCTGCGGCCGGCAGGGCGTGAGCTTCCGGGCCCTGACTGGGAGGCGGGACGGACACGCGGGCATGTGCCTGCTCCCGCCTCGGGTGTCTGCCCTTGTCTCTGGACCGAGTGCTGGCAGCCTCTTCCCTCCGCAGGTCCCTCCACGGCAACGATGTTTCCACCCTGCCAGAGGGCATCTTCGCCGACGTGACCTCCCTGTCCCACCTGTGAGTACCGCAGCCCGTTGTCTGAGCCTCTGCACTGCAGCAGGCCGTGGTTCTGACAGAGGCCCCGGCGCCGCAGTCCGCCACAACTTTCCGTGCGTCCTTCCCCGGCCTTGCACACACTCAGGGCTCCCAGCACAGTGGGTCGGGAGCAGTCCTTGCTCGGGGTCACAGTGGCCATCTGCATCCGTCCTTGCGGTGCCCACAGTGGCCCTACAGCGTAAGCGGGGTCTCCGTCCATGTGTACCTGTGCAGATGGGCCCGGAAGCAGCGGGAAGCTTACCCGAAGCTGCACAGCCGGTAGGTGGTGGCGTTTCCGACCACAGTATGCACACAATGCTTAAAGCACCACAGCAAAACCGTGTTTCTAACTTTCGGCCGCGGGGGTTACCTCCGGGGTTTACCACCTCCTGAGGTGGCCCAGCTGAGGTGGAGGTGGAACGGCTCTCAGAAGCATTTAGCTGACAGAACTGTGAGGTTCTTTAAAAGTCATAGCCTTGATTCCTCAAGAGTAAACGCGGACTCGGTGTGGCGTCTGCCTGTGATCCGGCCCTCGGGAGGCTGAGGCGGGATGGCAGGCCCAAGCCCAGCCTGGCCAAATGGGTAACGCGTAGCGAGACCTGAAAATAAAAGATTTAAAAAGGGCCAGGGATGGATGCCGTAGGTTCAAGACACAGAGTAGAATGGTGGCTGCCGGGGAAGGAAGGCAGGAGAATGGGGTTAGTGTTCGATGAGTACAGAGTTTTACTTTGGGCTGATAAAACATTTTAGAAGTAGATGGTGGTGATGGTTGTAAAACACTGATAGTAACTGACATTACTGCATTATAAAGTGATGGAAACGGCAAATTTTACATTGTGTATATTTAACTGTGCAGAAGCTCTCAGCCCCACACCCGGGGCCCAAATGGATAGGCCCACCCAGGCCCAGCGCCTCCTGGGGCCCTTGTGTGTCTCCTGACATTCGTTCACTTCACCTCTCACTAGATTTTCCCAGTTCTGTGACTTCCTTACCCACATTTTCATTCTCAAATCACAACGTATCCTAAAATGATGTGTACGTTAAGTACAATAATATTCCCCATCCTTCCAAAGCCTGCTCCGCTGGTGGCATGTCTGGGAATCTTAAACTTGAGGAAGTTAAAGAGGTGCCAGCCACGCTTGGAGAATCTGAGTGAATCAGACATTACGCTGTGTGTCATCCAGGCTGCCTTGGGTGCTCTGTGGCCAAAACGGGAAGTGGATTTTGTGTCACAGGCTCACTCCACCCAATGGGCAGGCACAGCTGGAGCATCATAATGAAGATTTCAGGGCTGGTCTGGAGCCAGTGGGAAGAGATCAGTGATGGATTAGTAATGTCTACTATGGCAGTGGGATGGGTAAATTTCAGGTGTAAGACTAGCATTTGCAATTTATAATCCTAGGTTTTGAGAAGCTAAGCGGGTCCTAAAGCTAGGAAGAGATAGATGGCATTTGAACTTAGGTGTGTCTGATTACGAGTTCATTGCTTATTTTTTATTGCCCCAATAAATACGTCTTGGTAAAACAGTGAGAGAAGTGCTGATAGCATTTACTAACACAAGTTCTGTGCCTTTTGTGACCATCTGGGTACTATGACAAGAATTTGAAGGAAGCAGTTCTAACTCGGGGGGAGTCTGAGGAGCTTCTCAAAGAGGTGCCATTTATGCTGTCACTGAAGAGAGACCAGGAGTTTACCGTTCAGAGAAGATGGGGGGCAGGCAGAGAAACAGCGAGTGCAGGGCCACAGAAGCTCGAAAGTCAGTGGCACGTCAGGAACGTTTCCTCCAACCAGGGGGAAGGGTGTTTGCTGGGAGGAATGTGGGCTGGGAAGAGCCCAGCATGAAAAGGGGCAATGCAATGCCATGGTGAAGGGCCGTGCCAGGCAGGCTGAGGACTTGGGCTTCATTTTGTAAGTAGAAGAGAATCGTGGCAGAACAAAGCTATCAAAAATGGGTGGCACAGAAGCTGGAAGGAGGATGGGGAGTGAGCCCAGGTGGAGACGGTGGCTCTGGACAAAGGCCGGTCAGGCCGGTCCCGCCTGGTGTTCTCATTGACTCGGATTCACAGTTTCCACTTCTGTAATTTTTTGTAATTTTTGTGTTGTGAGCTCACTTTGGTGACAGTAGCCTTTAGAATCTGAGTTCCTACATGGAAGAAACTGCTCTCCAGGGAGCGTTTCTCTGCCGGGTGCCAGGAAATGCTCTTGCAGTGACTGCCCAGCCACCTTGGCATACCCCTGCGCCACGGCCCCTCGCTGCCGTCTGCTTCGGCTCCTTCTTATCAGGACAGGACCTTGTAACCATCTAGTCTACCTTTCCTACCTTTGGATTCCCTCTTAGCAAACCCCTTCTGCGTACACTTTAAATGTGCAGCTGGCTACCCTTCTTTCTTCTTCATGAGGATTGATTAATACCGGAATATTTTCTAATCTTATTTCTAGTTCAAAATCTAAAGGCTTTGATTTTCAAATGGGAAGTGAACCAACCATATATGGTCTAAACAGAAAAAAAAAAAAAAGCCAAAGCTACAAAATCAAAGCGTGAGCCTACGTCTCTCTTTAGAAGAATAAAGCTATCAGTTCTGAAGCCAGATCCAATTTGTAAGAAATAAACCAATAAGTAAAGATCACTTTAGCAGTAATTGTAAACAGGACACTGGTGATCAGATGTATTTGTTAATTGCATCTCAGATCAGTTTCTCTGCAGAACAGCATCTGTGTGGAAGAAACCTTTTATTGTTAATGAAGCAACTACGTAGTAAATTCTGCTATGTGAATCCACGGTTTGCAAAGGAAATAGGAGTCACCAGAAAGTGTGTATGTCCCGCGATCGGGGCTGCACATGCGCAGGCTCAGGGCTGGTGGAACGTGTGCATCGCTCTCTTTGCTGCACTTTGGAGCTATGGCCCTACCGTCTGGATTCCCTGAGCGCCTGCAGGGACTCAGGAATAGCATGAGGATGACGTAGACACCCTGTCTTCACACCGGGCCTCATGGAAGCATCAGGGTCAGCCAAGATCCCGCGTCTGTGTTCGCGGCTCTTCCAAGTGCCGGGGGTCCCCAGTGGCTCTGTTCCTCCTGGACTCTGTCCTGTCCACAGGCAGCAGAGAGGGGGTATGTGCAGGGCAAGGGCACAGATGGTGGGATCGCTGCACTTAAACCCCTTGAGTGCTAGGCTAGGGATGAACCTGCAGTGGGATCTCTGACACTTCATTCTTCTTTTCTGGACTCTTCCACCCACCCAAAGATTGTTCCTAAGGTCTCTCATGAAGTAAACATGCTATAATGATTAAGTGCTATTCCCTGTCCCTGGATCCAACTCCCTGTATATCTCTGTTGCCACCTACTCTGACGTTTACTTTCAAGTTAGCTCACCTAGGAAAGAGGAGCCATCTGTCTAGCCATCTGTCCGTCTGTTAAACCGACTTTTTATTACTGTTAAAAACTACCTCACTTTGTAATTAACTTACAGAGAGGAAAGGTTGATTGTGGCTCACAGTTCCCGGGTTCCGGTCCACGGTTATTGGCTGCATTGCTTCTGCTCTGTGGTGAGACAGACATCAGGCCGGGACTGTGTGGGGCCAGAAGCTGCTTATCCCAGGGTGGGTGGGAGACGGAGAGAGGAAGAGAAGAGGCCCGAGTTCCAGTGCCCCCTTCAAGAGCCCCCTTCTTCACGGTTCTGTCACCTCCCAGTAGGGGCCCAGGGACCCACAGGCCAACACATGGGCCGTTGGGCATTATTTGTGATCCAAACTAGAGCACCATGGCAAATATCTGCTACGTGCCAGATTTATGCTAAATCTCTCCAGGGTCATTCTTCATTGTTATAATTCTGCGTTTTGCTTCCTCTAATTCTGCTATAGACTAGGGAGGTAGATTTCCAAATCTATTAAGTACTAGGTGTGAACGGTCAATACAAAATGCTGAGATAAATTATGGCATGCTCGGGTGACAGGAGAACAAACAGTTACTGATAACTATGACACTAATTTATTTACTTGATAGAATGCAAAAAAGTGATTGCAATGGGGATAAGAGTGTAAACCCCCAATATTGGAAGGACATGTATCTAGTTGCATTTTTGGGGGGTGTGTGATAGATGATTCTTCCCACACTTGCTCCTTCTGAGGTTTGTGCCTTTCTCGTGCCTTTTGGGGATCCTCTCGAGCCTGCAGATGCCTGCTGACGTCTGGCTTGTCCTCAAGGAGCCACATCCACTGCCTTCAAGCCTAGAAGAAGGAGACACTGCTACACACAAATAAACCGCCAGGAATCGGATGAGCAGAGGTGTAGAGTTAGCGTGTCTGTTGGACTCCAGGCCAGGAGAAAGCTGCTTCTGGCCAGGTTCTGTTAATAGGAGGTGGCAGTGCCTTGGCATCGGTAGGCCGAATAGCTGCTGTCTCAGCAATGTGCAAGTTACACCAAAGAGCAACAGCTCACGGCTATTTATACCTTCGCGGGGGTGTGTCCCCGGGTCATCAGCCCTTCTAGACAGACCAGAGGCCCCCCCAACTTCGTCTCTGTTGAGCCTGCGGGTCTCCACACCCCGTGCTGAGCTCGCAATAGTTATTTTTCTTTTTGATTTTTGGTTAACACGTATAAACTGTACTTCACAGTCATTTTCATTGGGAAAATGGTTCCCAGAGGAAAGTGAAATGTTCAGCTGAAGAGAGAGTATAAATAGATACTGCTGCGCATAAAGGAAGGCTTGGAATGTTGAATTTAGGTGTAGCTCGGAGTCTGCAAAGAGGAGAAACAAGGGACAGCACAGTACATCCCTCGCTTTCTACATTTTGATACAAGGTCTCACTAAGTTGCCCAGACTGGGCTCCAACTTGTGACCCTCTTGCTTCAGCCTCCCCAGGAGGTGAGATTCCAGGTATGCATCACCACACTCAGCTTCCATAGCTTTTATGTGGTTCTGGACCCACAGTTCTTATTATAAAAAGTCGCGAAGGAACACTCCAGAGGTGCAGGCTTGCTGCTGTTTACGGGGGAGCACCTGCACCAGTCTGAAGATCTGGGAAGATCCTAAGAGACCCTGAGGCCCCGTTCATGTCAGCCGCAGGCTCAGTCTCTCTGGCATTTTCTCTGATGAGTTACAGGACAGAAAGCAGCAGCTTTTTAACTTGTGCCTCATCCGTGGACCACACTCCTCCAAGTGCGCTATAAATGTTGCATTTGTCTTCGGTATAACATGTTACCTCGTACTTTTCATTAATATAAAAAACCTAAGAAATGTCAACGTTTGAAATATACCAGTTATTCCTGTTGCTTTAAAAGGCTTTTGTTTTTGAACACGCGGGTGACCTTCCTGCACATCGGCGGAGAGGACGGACTCGCTCATCCCATTAGCCGGGATGGATGCTGTCAGCGCACAAGGGTGGAAGGAATTAAATACGTGTCGAGGTCAAACTGCCTTCTTTGCCGAGCTGCGCGAGTCCCCAGCGCCCATCGCAGGTTCCGCGTGCCTGTCTCCCTCTCTAGCCCGCGGGCGCTTGATTGAGCCCTAAAGTGAGCCCCGCAGATGTTAAGCGCGCTGCTCAAGGTCACCCGGGCAGGGAGCAGCTGTGGCGGAGCTGGCGGCCCAGGCCCGTTCAGCCGGTTTTGTAAGGTCGTGTATTATCAGCTGTGCTGTTCTGGAGAATTCCTCCTCAGAGCCCCGGCAGCTTTTATCGCTGTGCACATCTCCGTATTGCCCGGAGGCAGATGGGAAATGGCAGCACACCCCTTGTTGACTTAACAAATGTGCCAGTCCTTAGGCACCGCGCAGCCTTCCGCTTTCAAAGTAACGTTGATGAACTTCAGGTTTGAGGCGCTGACTCCTCGGCTTGCTGAGTCGAACGTCTCCAGCTGTTCCTTTCCTTCCTCCGCCTCTGTGCAGAAGGGGCAGAGGGAAGGGATTCTGTCTGCCCGCGGGGCTGGCACACGGCCGGGAGGTTGGCAGGACACGCGCTGGTTCCACGGGAGAGCGCGGGCCCGGCCTCCCTGCGGGCCTCCCGAGGGCGGCTGGTCACATCTGACATCCGCTCTCTCTGCCACGAGTCCTGCTGTCAGCGTCTGCCCCGGGGACGCGCTCACACCTCCGCGGGGGCGCAGCGCTCCCAGCTGGCGGAAGCAGCGGCGCGAGCAGCCGCGGGAAGGCCTCCGTGCAGACTCGGGGTCCGGGAGCGCCCCGCGGTCTCCCCTCCCGAGGAGGGGTCCGCGCAGGCCGAGCCCGGAGGCTTCCGAGGCGCCCTGAGGACAAGGAGCAAGCTGCTGGGAGCTGGGGCGTGCCCCCCCCCCCCCCCGCGAGAAGCAGCCCTGTGTGTGTGACACAGAGGAGAGAGTGCGGCCAGGCCGCAGGGCTGCCCTCTATCTGCGGAGGGTGGGACAGCGGACTTTGCGCTCTGTGTGGAAAGCCTGCTGCTCCCTCCTCCGTGCCGGGGCCGCAGCTGGCTCAGTCCGTTCTGTGCTGCTGTCAGAGGGCCGTACGGGTTCACTCGGCTCTCGCAGTGGCCGTGAGATTTCAGAGTGAGCTCTGGAAGAAACATTCAACCCCTAAGTGCCAGTCTCTCCGTTACAAACAATGGCATTGCACAGATGTCTTTACGTGCGCGTGCAGAACATCCCAGGACAGCAGCTGTGTGGGCAATTTGGTAGCTATCTCAAAACCGCCCCTCAGGAGTTATGCCATTTTGTATCCCGTCGATCAACAGGAAAGTACCTGTTTAGAAAAACCAATGTGAACTTTACATAATATAAAGTTAACCTTTTTAAAGCACACAGGCAGTAGCACTTGATACATTCACAGTGTTGTGCAGGGCGGAGACTTCTGCCTTGTCTGGAGTGTTTAAAAGCACTTACCATGAAAATGCATTCATGTGTTCTTTGTGTAATTAAAAAGAAAAGAAAAATAAAAAGTAGGGACTTTCCAGGGACTGTCCTCCCCTGGTAGTGTGACCCCGGGAAAATTACTGATTCCATGGAAGGCGCCGTCCCCGCCTCCTGGAAATGCAGGAATGAAAATGTACACGTGGGGTTAGTGAGGAGATTCTGGGCACGAGAGCGGGAGGAGCGTCTGTGTCGTCGGCAGCAGGGGCCCTTAAACGCTGACCGCTTCCCCGCCGTGCCCGGGGTGCGTCCAGGGGCTCAGCAGTGAGGGCCCAACCCCAGCTCCCCCTTCCTCTGCGCTCTTCAGCAAGTTTCTCGACCTTTGTGAGTGTCGGTTTGTGGACATTTACATAGGGACAGGAGGGCGTGTGAGGACTGAGCAGGAAGATGCGTGTGGAGGCTCGGAACGGGGCTGGTACTGGCCCGTGTGCGCAGCCCTGGGAGCCCGGGGTGAAGATGCCCCTCCGCTGTCAGCCTGCTTGCCTCTGTCCCCCGCTGCAGGGCTATCGGTGCCAACCCTCTGTACTGTGACTGCCACCTCCGCTGGCTATCCAACTGGGTGAAAACGGGCTACAAGGAGCCAGGCATTGCCCGCTGCGCCGGGCCCCCCGACATGGAGGGCAAGCTGCTGCTTACCACACCTGCCAAGAAGTTTGAATGCCAAGGTGAGTCCAGGAGCTCGAAGAAAGGGGTGGCAGGTGCTGATCAGAGGCCCACCCCTGCTGCTAGGGAGCCTGGGACCCACCCACCGGGGCGAGGCCTCCAGACACTCTGTGCCCCTGTGGTGCCCATCGGAGGGGCAGGGCGGGGACGAGGCACTGCTGTCTGTGAGGGTGACTGGCTGCCCTCAGTCCTGACACACAGCACAAAACAGTCTCGGGTGGTCAAGGCTTAGTCCCTCCCCGAAGTTGTGTAAGAGAAATGAGAACATCCTGCCTCTCGGCTGCCCAGAGCGCGGGCCTCCCTGAGGTAGGCCTCGTGCTCAGCAAGTAGCTTTCGCCCTTCTCCGTCCCCGGTGGAGCTGGCGAACCGGCTGCCGGTCTTGAGTAGAAAGCAGAGCCATCGCGAGAGTGGCAGCTCGTCTAGCTTGGCTCTGGGCACCCCCCTCAAGCATCCATAAAGACTTGCTCAGAGAATGACTGACTGAGGCGGACGGCCGAGCCCCAGGGGCCCTGCGGAGCGCAGGCGGCTGAGGGGCTGTCTCCGGCCAGCTTCGCTGCAGGGGTCCCCGGGGAGCCCAGGGGCCACCTCGGAAATGCAAGCGATAGGCTCAGGTTGGCGAGCAGGCCCAGGGCCACCCCGGCTGCAGGACGCTGTCCGAAGGCCGGGTCAGCTGGCGCTAGGGTGTGCTCAGTATTTGTTCAGCAGAGCGGGATTCATGCTGGCATTTAAGAACCAGTTTTCCCTTGAAATACGACACATAGGAGCGAAGAGCTCGCTGGATCTTCCTACCTGAACGCGGCGCAGGCAGCACCCGGGTCGCAAACCGCCCACCTGGGTCTGGAAGCGCCTCGCCAGTTTTCGGTCATTACAGACAATGTTCTTTTTCCTGTTCACACCTCTGTGGCAGTAACGATGAGCCACTGCGTCCAGAACGAGCCCGATGGGGAAGCCCAAGCTAGCTGGCCTGGTGTTTCTGGCGTGTGGCGAGGCCCCGACGCGCTTTACGGGGGGCCCTGGTCCGTCTCCAGCTTCTCCACCCGCTCCCACAGCCAGCCCCGGAGGGCCGCGGAGGCACGCTGCCGCGGGGGTGGCTGCAGGTCCCCATGCCTTAGTCTCGGGGAGGAACGGCCTCGGCACCCTCGCCCTGCCCGGGCGGCCTCCCCGCAGAGCGGAGCTCGCGGCCAGCCTTCCCCCCCGCCAGCCAGCGGCCGCCCCGCCTTGTCCTGTACGAGGGCGTGAGGGGAACAGGAAAGGGCAGCGGACGTCAGCGGTGAGGACGAGGCGCCGGTCCCCAGGCTGCGGTGCCGACCTCCGTCCAGGCCCGGGCGGCGCCGGGTCCAGAGCTAGTGCTGTGAGCTGTGCAAGGGAGAGACGCGGGGCCCGGGGACACAGAGGCTTCTTGGGGGTGTCCCCCAGCACCTGCGCAGGGCGGAGCTTCTCGGGAACTTGGGCCCTGGGCCCAGGCCTGGGAATGTCTGCGCCTCTCCCCTAACACTCCTGTCTCCACAGGTCCCCCCGCCCTGGCTGTCCAGGTCAAGTGTGACCCCTGCTCGTCCAGCCCGTGCCAGAGTCAGGGCACCTGCCACAGCGACCCCGTGCAGGGGTACAGGTGCGCCTGCCCCGGAGGCTACAAGGTGAGCAGAGGCGGGAGGAGGCGCTCTGCCTGTGTGCTGCGGGCCAGGCCGGGCTGTCTGCCGGCTTCTCCGGCCGCCCTCCTCAGGGCCGCAGCCTGGCTCACAGCAGGTGCCGGGTGAACCTGTCGTCAGCGACCTAATGTGTGGTGACTGAACGGATGAACGAGCGGGTGGGTGAA
>PVIC010039630.1:0-17044 GCA_004025085.1 Thryonomys swinderianus | reverse complement strand
CTTGCACTTGCAAGGCAGGCTCCAGAACCACTGTGCTAAATCTCCAGCCCACGAGAACATAATCTTAAGTGAAGTAAACTGGACATAAAGGTTTAAATATGACAATGTTTCTCTTGTGTGGGAAACTCAAAGGGTAAACAAAGAGTATAATGGAAAACAGACACTGGAAAGTAGGAAGAATGTGTTCAGATGGGAAGAGAAATGTGGGAGGAGTGAAGTTAAAGGAAAACAAGGGAAAAGAAAAGGAAATAATATAAAGAAAAAGAGAAACAAAGCTTTTATACATGGAGAGGAGAAGGATCAGGAAAAAAGACTCAAGATGCATTATGTACAGGTACAAATTTCCTATGATGAATGTGATTGACATATATGACAAACATACTGATTAAAAATTTTAAAAAAAGAAAAGAATGAGTTTTTAGCTGGGCATGTATCTTAAGCCTGGGAACCTGAGGCTGGAAAATCACAGGATGAAGGCCAGGCTAAGCACTTCAGCAGCTTAGACCCTGTCTCAAAATAAGAAATAAAATGGGCTAAGGTGCGAAGGTCCTGGGTTCACTCTTTAGTACTGAAGCAAACAAAAAGTGACTAAAATAAATCATGAGGGCTGGGGCTTTAGCTCGGGGGTACCACACCAGCCTGGTGAGCATGAGACCCTGAGCTGGATCCCAATATGGGAAAAAAAGACAAAGAAATGGTGGCTGGGCGTGGTGGCTCCCACCTGTAATCCCAGCATTTGGGAGGCAGAGGCAGGAGGACTGCTGAGTTTGCAGTTTGCCTGGGCTACATAGTGAGCTCAGGCCCAGCCTGAACTACAAAGCGAGATCCTGTCTCGAAAAAAAAAGGAAATGGTGCTATTGCTTCTTTATTTTTTATTGTATTATGAATAACCAAAATCTCCAAATAACTCTCCTATAATCTCAAGAATTACTGTTATAATTAGAAGTAGTAAATATATTTAAAAATAAAACAGGTCTTCAGATCACTAAGAGACTTTCCCCACCTCTGTGACTCCAGTTCCAGGACAATGGCTAAAAACCCAGCGCAGACCTGTACTGTCCGCAGCACCTGACTTTGCTAAACTTGGAGCACTGGCTGCTGGCTGACCTCCAGCCAGAGTACATGAATCAACAAAAGCCTCTCGCTGTGGGAAATGCCATGTTTTTTGTTATTGCTGTTGTCCATACCTTATTGTGGGTTTTCACAATAAGACTGAACAGGTCAAGATCTGAGCTTTCAAAAAAGAAACTCAGCTTTGACAAATCATGATAAAGACAGCTCCGAACTTATCTGAACGACTAAGCCAACAATCAAGTCCATCAGATAGAAAACATCCCTGAGGAGAGGCTCACAGAATTGCAAAACTATTATTTAGAAATTCACATTTTACTGCTTTCCCTTCCCAACCCATGGCTGAGGTTCCGTGAGTCAGTTCCATTCAGGTTCCACTCAGTCAGGCTAATGACCGAATCTTAGGGAAACTGAATTTAAAATTCTACATTTTCCCCCATTCCTCTTTCTTCTCACTCCTCTAATCCTCCCTATTTACAAAAGCTTTGTTTCTTTCTTATTTGTACAGGTACAAATTCCCTAGGATGGATGTGATTGTAATGTACACCTCAAACTGTATCAGTAAACTCAGTGAATGAAGAAAAGAGAGAGAAAGTTTTAACAACTAGGGAACAGAAAAGAGATTACAATACAGATTAAAGGACTGATGGCTGTTACCTTGCAAGTAAATTGGATAGGTTTTAGAACTCTTGAGAAAGTGACAGTAGTTCTAAAGACTTGGCAAATATAATTTAGAAGGTAATAAACTATATTAAAGTCTTGTTGTCAGTCTCCAAACGCTTAAGAACTTAGCAAGATCCTTGTTTAGCATTGAGTGGTATACTCATGACTAGCATTGGTATTCCCTTAAAAGTTTCCAAATATAGAATTTTTATCTCCAAAACTTAAAAATCCTCCCATGGCTTCTTATGGATACCATGTCTTTGTTTACTAAAGCCAGAAATGGACTCTGAAAATTAAAAAGGAAAATAATTTAAATAGAAGAAAATGTCGGTGTAAGTTCTAAAGAAGTACAGCTCTCTATGGGAGTTTATATTTGTCTCTCTGTCTGATTGACTATATGTAATATCACACTGACCCTTTTATCACGTGTCTCTGACCACAGTAATAGTGCACGAAAACGTGTTCCAAAACCGTGGCTTAAAATGCTGAACAAATGACTCACAGATTGCAGACTATATAAAGATTGTCTACACTGGTGTGGTGCGTTAACTAATGGTCAATTGGCAAGGCTCAGCTGAACTGAGTCAGCATGGTCTGGGTGTGGAAGACCCACCTGAGGATTGTGGCCAATGGTGTAAGAGAGTTGGAGGGGAAGATCAGTGGCTGTTGATTTTCTAGAAGCTGGTTTTCCTGATAAGCACTTGGCTGTGGTCATTGGAGGAGGAGCTCAGGTCCTCACTGATGCTGGGAATGGCTGCTGCTGTCATCAGGGGAGCTCTGATCTTCACCCGGAGTGTCACTTCTAGCTTCAGTGCCGATCCCTCTGCCCCGGGGCACAGGCCCTTCACCCTGCCTGTGCAGCTTTCTAGCTCCTATCACTGTTTTTTGGGCCTTCCCGGTGCAGATCCTCCACAGGGACCTGTATGAGGCATGGCCGTGGGCTCTAGGCCCCTGGCTGGACTCATGGAAGACACTGACCTTGGCTTCCGGTCTTCTGCTGGCCTCGCGTGGGACACTGCTATGGGATCCAGACCGCGGCTGGATTCGTTGGGTCTCCAATGTGAGGATAATCTCTTGCACTTCTCTGCATCTAACTTTCCTGGTGATATTATAAAGTAATCCTATTGTCTACACAGACAAATGTAGTGTAAATTGAAAATGTAGTGTCACTGTGTCTTGTATAAATCTACTCCCCTTGCAAATCCTGACTGCAACAACTGACAAAAAAAAAAGTCTACATTTTGAGAAGGAGTAGCTGATAGATAAAATTCTCCTTTTAGGAAAGCAATCAGCTTTAATTAAAGGGAAGCAAATCAATTGACTTGATGTTGACTTTTTTCAAGCACAAAAAGATACAGAACATTGATTTTACAAGTAAAAAATATTCAGTAAACTCTGTGCTACAGGGGTAATATTGCTCAGGTGATTTTTAGGCAATATTAATTGGGAAGCACATTAGTGTTTTGTCAGAGCTAGGGTTGACCTCAGGAAGCTTAGGAAGTTTCTTGGAATAAGGGAGCTATTTCACAATTCAGTTAGGTATTTATGTGCATTGGTCAAAACTCATAGAGTGAATATTACTGAACCTAATTAAATCTTAATTAAAAAAAATAAATGCCTAGCCCACAGTAGGTAATCAACAAGAGAAGCACAGAAATGAGTTTTCACTTTAGATAGTGTCATGTTCCGCAGGTGAAAGTGCCCGTGTATACAGTATATTTCCATGTCATGCTCATTTCTTGAAAGCTGACATCCTTAGTTGGCCAAGACTCGATGCCTGTATACTATGTTTCTCTCCTTCCCCTCTGATAAGATAGAAACGCCAGGCCAGGGCTGTTTCTAGTACAGAGGTACAGAAAGGGCCTTTTCAAGTAAAAGGACTCTACAACAATCTATTTAATAGGGGTTTTTAAATGGAAGGGTGATAAATAAAGTGCAAGAAAGGGCTAAAACTACAGAACCAGAATAAACTCCACATCTCGGTCACAACCAGCCAGAGACCCTTGAATAAATGAAGCACAAACTCTCACAGTTCTTGGGGATTTTGAAGGACATGATTCCATAGATAGGCGACGGTGGCTGGTGACACTAGATGTCTGGCAGCTACTGAGACAGGAGAAAAGCAGGTCACACAATGGAAAACATCTGCAAACAGAACTCTGAAACGGAATAGGCTTATTCACTCCAGTTGTGGCAAAATGTGAATGTAACTACCAGTACATAATAGAAGGAACTTTGCTAAACGTTTAAGATTTATTACCAAGAATGACCTATTGGTGTGCTATTGCCCTCTTTTTACAGATAAGAAAGTTGAGGCAAAGAGGTTGTTACACACTCCAAGTCACAAAGCTGGTAAGTTTGGCAGATCTGGTATTTGAGTTATTTCCTAAAGTCCTTGCTCCTATTCTGACAGCAGTGTGATAGCTATTTAAGCACAAATTCTCTCTTTAATATTATAAAAATACCTTGTGAAGGAAGGGCAGATGGACTAGAAATTCCAAAGTGTTTCGGCATTTTAAACAAGTTCCAGAGGACTACATTTGTGTCTGGAGTTAAATATGGCTTCTTCTTTTCCTCTTCCTCCTTCTTTTTATGCCCCCCCCCAGCCTTAGGGAAAAAAATAATAAAACATCACAGAGGACTTGGTAGCAGTGACTGTGCTTACAACCTGAGCACAGGGCACTCTGACCTGCCTGACAGACCAGATTGGGTAGGAACCAAGGGCTGGAAAGTTGTATCTTGTAAAAATGAGATAGAATGAGTCACAGCTCTGAAAGACAGCTAAGCAAATATTAAGGTCATGGACCCCATGTGAGTCTTATTCTAAATTCAATCCAACTCCTGGAAATGGGATTCTTTATTTCATAAGACTGACAATGGTTATCCCCATCTTGAAGCCAATTCATGGGGTAAGATGTTGTAAGCTTCCAGGAGGCAGAACTTTTATTATGCAATGGTTTCACTTGGATGAAAGAATTCTGAAAACTCAGGGCTACTTTCCTTTGTTCGAGCAAAATTGGAGTCATTTCAGAAACTTGGCCCTCTCTGTCAGAGGAGCCACGCTAAGTTTGAGCATATAATGAATCAGTCAATAAATTGTTTTCAGCTTTCTGGAAGGTAGAACTAAAGTCCACAGGTATTTTATTCCTATTTGGTAGTATATAAAATTTATTTGTATCATGCATTTCAGCACTTGAATGTATACAGCTTAAATAACTCACATGCCCTGAGATATTAGTACACATGTTCTTTAATTGTCCTGTCTTTTTTTAAAATCTTACTTTCTTTGGTATTTTATGGGAAGAAATAGTCACATCTTTTTCAGTGAAATGTATGAATGGTCATATTAAGTGGAATAGACTGTAAATAAGTTGTCAAGTTTTACTATAAATTACTTATAAATGCAATTTTCACATACAGGAATTATAGGTACCAGTTTGTGGATTTGTAATACTGTTTATATTACAGACAAGTTTATCTTTGTATTTTTGTTGCTGTTGTTCTTGTACTAAAGGTTGAACTCAGGATCTTCGTACTGAGCTGTACTCCCGGCTGTTCATTTATTCATGTATTTATTTGCAGAGTCTCATTAAATTACAAAATTGTACAGGCTTCTGATCCTCCTGCCTCAACTTCCTGAGTGTTAGGATTACAGTTATCCACCACCACAGCTAGCTGATGGAGGTTATATGCTTAAACACAATAGCAGTCCTAAATTTAAAAATACAAACATCAATACATGCGCAGATCATAAGCATATTATCTACAGCCATGCAAGAAATACAGAGTTTAATGTGGTGACACATGTCTGTAATCCTAGCACTCGGGAGGTTGAGGCAAGAGGATCTGAGGCAGAAGGGTCATTGGGAGTTTGAGATGAGCCTGGGCTGAGTTCTAGGCTACCCTGAACCACATAATGAGAGCCTGTCTCAAAAAAGAAAAGAGAAAAGAAGAAAAGAAACATAGGCCTTCACAATATTGAGTCAGAAACTTGTTTTCAGATGACTGATGCTATTAGCAAGATAATAGTCTATTGCAACTACATATTGTTATATTTTTGTCTATCAGTATTACATTTACTATTGCAATGATCTTGCCACCATTTTATGAAATAAAGAAAGCAAGAATTACTATGTTTTTTTTAAACAGTAACATCAAAATTTATCTGACCACCAAACTAAGATAAATTTCCTTCAAATAGAATAGGGAAGTGCCGGGCTTGGTGGCTCTCACCTGTAATCCCAGTACTCGGGAGGTAGAGACAGGAGGATTGCTGAGTTCGAAGCTTGCCTAGGCTACATAGTGAGCTCAGAGCCAGCCCGAACTGCAAAGTGGGACCCTGTCTCAAAAAAAAAAAAAAAAGTATAGGGAACAAACCAGGGGCAGAGATTGAATGACTAACCCCAGGTGCTTTATCTCAAAAGTGAGAGGACTATGGTGGAGAGCTCAACTGACCCTGAGACTTCTGGATCAGTCTGCACAGCACGGAGAGTGCACCAGCTTGGTGTTGGCCTCTCTGACAAGAGCATCCTTGATTCTCTGGTGGCCTGTGGCTTATAAACAGAAAAGAAGAGCATTTTACAGCTGAGAACTTCTGTGAGAATCTGAATCAGAAGAAAGTAATAAAACTTATTTTCACTTGAGGAAGAATGTTTCAGTTGCTGCATATAGCAGAATTTTCTTCCCTAAAGTCTGTTTCAGCTATTTGATGGCTCCTTGAATGGGGGGGCTTCCCTCCACTCAGACTGGAGCGATCTCAGACTAGTTTCTCACATGAATGTCCACTTTTTTGGTGTTTCAAGTATAGAGATGTCTTTGAAATAATAACATTTCTAGTACTGTTTCAGAATATATTTGTATTTTAATAAGTTAAGGTTTTTCTGTCTGATTTTTTTTTCTTTTTTTGAGACAGGTTCTCGTTTTATAGTTCAGGCTTGTCCTGAGCTTACTGTGTAGGCCAGGCAAGCCTCGAACTCACAGCAATCCTCCTGCCTCTGCTTCTTGAGTGCTGGGATTATAGCCATGAGCCACCATGTCTGGCACTGTGGTGTGTGGTACTGATTGCTGGTGGGTGTGAGTCACAACACCTAGCACTGTTGTATGTGGTTACCGGGGATTGAACTCTGGACCTTGCACTGAGCTAAATCCCCATCCCTTCTGTTTGTGTTTTGTTGCTTTTGTGGATGTGTGCTACTGGGGATTAAACTCAGGACCTTGCCCTTGCCAGGTAGGCACAGCACTACTGGGCTACATCCCCAGCCCTATTTCTATTTTAACATGCTGGAAACCTCAACAACTAGAGGTATCATAGATCATTCTCAACCTCTCAGTCCCTACTTAGGACTCCCATTGGCTTCCTATTGCCAAGAAACCCTTTCTAATTCCTGCCTATTGGCTTTTCACATATTCTTGTACTTTCTCTCCACCAGTTGTATTTCCCATTGACTCTATGACATCTTACCAAATAAATTCCAACTGTTAATCACTGTTGAATTAATTGTGTATTTAACTTGTGCTGGTATAAAGAAAAACTTTCTCCTCCGTCTATTTTCTACTCTGCATTTGCCAGCTTCCTTTTAAGTGAAGTGTATTTTTGTGACAAAGTTCTCACCAGTGGCCCATAGACCAGACGAAGGTATTTGGATTCTAAAGTACAGCAGGAGGCCACTAAAGTGTCAGGAGCAGATAAGTGACATGATTCCATTTATCTTGGAAAGATTCCTCTGCCTGATCTCTAGAGAATGGATAAGAGAAGTCAAAAATGGCTGCAGCCAGACAAAACAGGAAGCCTAAATAGCAATCCAGATAAAAGGATAAAGACTTATCTGGAGTCCTTACAATTGAGGCTGATGAAAACAAAAAAGAAGCCCAATTCTTGATAATGAATGAGATATGGGGGAAGGGGGAGGTGCCTAAAAGATATAAAAAGATAATCAATTTTAGACATAAGATAAATGCCAATGAGATCTATAGTGAGGTAACATTTTTCCACCTATTTGGAAAAAATCCAAAAATTTGGCAACATTTTCTGATTGCAAAACCTGAGGAAACATTCTTACTTAATGTTGGCAGGTTGTCAAATGGTACGTCTTCTATCAAAGACAATTTAACAACACAAGCATTTATCTTTTGAATCACAATCCCACTTCTAAAACCTCTCCTAAAGATAAACTGGAAAATATACAAAATTGACACATGTGCAAAGACATTCATCTCAGAAATATTTGTAATAGCAACCAATGAATCTATTAGATCTGGCTTGTATCCTCTAGCAAGAACTAACTGTTAAATTTTCAGGAAGTTAGTAAGTTGGTTGTTAAATACAGCCATTATCGGAAATTTAATTACATAAATTCAATAAATGTTTAAAAAGGTAATACATTTTCAAAATTCATCATTTCTTAATTATTTTATAATGCTTTATTATTGTATATGTTTTTAAGGTTATTTACATGTATTATACTTGAATGTCAATAAATTTTGTTGGTAGCTTGAAATCCACCACAGCCAGGAGGATTCCCAATGACCAAAGAAACACTCCAAATCGGAAGATTTTCCTTATTATAGAACTGATTGTTAAACATTTGCCAGTGTGAAACTGGAAACAATATAAACTTCAGTTCAGAGTTCTGGTTGAATAAACCATGATCCATTCATTCAATTAAGTATTAGAAACTATATGAGAAAGTAACTATTTTCATATACTGCTATAAAAGTGATCTCTAGAATATACAGGTAGTGAAAACAAGCAGCTTGAATCACAGTATATTACTTTTTTTTTTTTTTGTATTTTGAGAAATGATCAAACTGGCCATGAACTCATGTAGCCCAGGTTGGCCTCAAACTCATAGAGATTCTCCTGCCTCTGCATTCCTACTATTGGAATTACAGCTATGCACCACACCCAGTTTGAAGCTTAATGTTCTTCAATGACTATGTGTAGGCAGAAGAAAGAAATTACAAGAATGATAAGGATAGCTGGCTGTGGTGGCCTGTCATCCCAACATTCAGGAGGGAGAGGCAGGAAGATTGCTAAATTCCAGGCAAGGTGTGCCTGGGCTACATAGTGAGCTCAGGGCCAGCCTGAACTGCAAAGTGAGATCCTGATTAAAAAAAAAAATGGTAAGGACAGATGATATACTTCCTTTTGTGAAGGTTACATAAATGTTTATTCTTTTATTTTGTTTTTTTAAGAGTAGGAAATTTATTGAGGGAAAAACAGCACCCGAGAGGCAAGAGCTGACTGGAAAGTGGGTTGTCCTACATACATATTTAATAGAAGTCAGGAAAGAAAAAAATTGGACAGATAACATATAAATAAATGAAACAAAAATTAAGATAGTAAACAATTCTATAAAGCGAGACCCTGTCTCAAAAAGCAAAAAAAAAAAAAAAAAAAAAAAAGATAGTAAACAATTCAACCATATAAATCATTTCATCAAATGTAAGTGGACTATAAATTCCAAATAAGAATCAGAAATTCTCAGACTGCTGGGCATGGTGGCTCACACCTGTAATCCCAGCTCTCGGGAGGCAGAGACAGGAGGATTGCTGAGTTCCAGACTTGCCTGGGCTATATAGTGAGCTCAGGGCCAGCCTGAACTACAAAGTGAGACCCTGTCTCAAAAAAAAAAAAAGAAATTCTCAGACTGAAAAACAGACCCTATAATATGCTCTTCATAAACTATATATCTTTATTGGGCTGGGGATTTAGCTCAGTGGTTCCAGTGTCTCCCTCACAAGCACAAGGTTCCGAGTTTGATCCCTAGTAACAACATACGATAATGGTGGGCCTGGTGACTTACACCCACCAGCAATCGGTACCACATACCACAGTGCTAGGCATGGTAGCTCACGCGTATAATCCCAGCACCCAGGAGGCAAAGGCAGGAGGATGGCCTACAAAACAAGACCCTGTGTCAAAAAAAGAAATCTTTATTGATACATAATACTGACATGGCTCCTGTGGGTGGGACCATGCACACAGTAGATCTTCATTCCTTTTGTCATCCCCTGTCCATCCTTCTTTGAATATACTTTGGTAGATTTCTTTAGAATGATTCCATTCCTGTATGTAATTAAAATTAAGATTTAATTTGAAAAGAAACCTCTAAAAAAATGAAGCAATCTGAAATAAATTTGTACAATGATTCGACTGCATGATCACATAGAGAACTGATTCAAATGAACTTAAAATTCAAGAGTTTTACTTTCTCATTGGATATGCCCTAAAAACACAAAGAAATAAATAAAATGTAAAAAAAAACTTAAGCGACTTACATTAAGTGTATTGTTAGTGATAACATGGGTTGTGTCACTCTGAAACATTTTATATAATCTAAACTAAAGAAAATAAATAATTGATGAGACACAATAACTCATGCCAGTAAATCCAGGACTCAGGGAGATGGATGCAGAAGGATCACAAGTTTAAGCCTGGCCTAGGCAATGTAGCAACCTAGTAAGACCCTGTCTCAAAATTTAAAACAATTTTTTTTTTTTTCCGGGCCGGAGGGTTAGCTCAGTGGTTCCAGCGCCTACCTCACAAGCGCAAGGTCCTGAGTTTGATTCCCGGTAACAACATACAATGTTGGGCGTGGAGACTCACACCCACCAGCAATCAACACCGCATACCACAGTGCTGGGTTTGGTGGCTCACACCTCTGTAATCCCAGAATTTGAGAGGCAGAGACAGGAAGATTGCTGAGTTCAAGGCTTGCCTGGGCTACATAGTGAGCTCAGAGCCAGCCTGAACTACAAAGCAAGACCCTGTCTCAAAAAGAAATAAAATAAAAAAATAAAACAATTTTTTTTAAAGCCTGAGGACATAACTCCATGTGAGGACCCAGATTTCAATCCCTAGTACAAAATTAAAAAGTAATTACATTTACACCATGAAGGATGAGCTTTTTTTGTTGTTGTTGTTTGAGACAGGGTCTCGCTTTGTAGTTCAGGCTGGCCCTGAGCTCACTATGTAGCCCAGGCAAACCTTGAACTCAGCAATCCTCCTGCCTCTGACTCCCCAGTGGTGGGATTACAGGCGTGAGCCACCATGCCCAGCACTGTGGTATGTGGTATTGATTGCTGGTGGGCGTGAGTCTCCATGCCCAGCATTGTATGTGGTTACCGGGGATCAAACTCAGGACCTTGTGCTTGTGAGGCAGGTGCCGGAACCACTGAGCTAAATCTCCGGCCCAAGGATGAGCATTTTTAATAATAGCAGAAAGGACACAAATTTAAAAATCAAAAATTTAAGAAAAACACATTATTAGTATTTAAAATTTAACTTTCAGAAGATGTTAAGAACTCATATTTTTCCTTTAAAATGGTTTATGTGCTCCTAGCTGTGTCCACAGAACAAGCCTAGAAAGAATTACCACCCCAGCCCCAACAGCCACACCTAGAAGTTCAGACTGTGGCTCCTAAACAGTACTTCATTCTTTGGATACATAGATGGCCTCAATGCCTGAGCAAGAGATGTCTAAGATGATCTTGAAACATCTTACGACTGTCAAAGACTACTGACTAAGGTTTGTCAAAATGCCTCAAGAGGCAAATGGAAGATACTGCTATTATTACTTTAAGATGCTATAACTTGAACCTCAACAAAAATAATTACCATGAATTGAAACGCTCAAAACTTTTCTTAAAGTTCACTGACCATCCATGAAAAAATTAACTTACTATACTGAAAGCCAATAAATAAAGGGAAAGAATAAGGTATGCTGTGTTTTTTAAATGGAAGTTACTACTAGGTAAGCAAAAGTGGTTAGAAGTTTCTTTTAACAAAAACATTTCAGCCAGTAAGAGAAACAATAACAAAAAGGGAATATTAACATTATATAACCACCAGTTATATAATAGGTCTAAACGATGACCATCATTAGTATTACAGGTAGAAAAGCCAGCTAGACACATGTAGGCAGATAGCTAGGGCCGGCCCTTGAAAGACTAGCAAAAAAGAGGATCCTTCTGAAGGTCAACACCATCAAGGAGAAACTACACTTCCAGATAGCAGTGAGTGGCAGACCTCATTCTCCCAGGATGGAATGTCAAAATCCGGATACAGCCCCTCCCTGGAATGCAACAATTGCAAATTCCCCAAATGGCAGGCCAGGACTTTGACCCACCTGGAGGAGTCTCCGGACAAGCAAGACCCTCTAGGGCTTGATTTCTCATTGGACCCTATTCAATCAAAAAGTTGCTGAAGTAGCTATGCTTGTCATTTACCCATTGGTTAGTCACGGTTTGCCCATTTCTTTCAAATCTTTTTTTCTTTTTTTGGCTTTTTGAGACAGGCTCTCTCTTTGTAGTTCAGGCTGGCCCTGAGCTCACTATGGTGCTCAGGCAAGCCACCGCGAACTCAGCAATCCTCCTGTCTCTGCCTCCCGAGTGCTGGGATGACAGGTGTGAGCCACCACATCCGGCATTGTGGTATGCGGTGTTGATTATTGGTGGGCGTGTCTCCACGCCCAGCATTATACGTGGTTACCGGGGATCAAACTCAGGACCTTGTGCTTGCGAGGCAGGCGCCGGAACCACTGAGCTAACTCTCCGGCCCTCTTTCAAATCTTATTGGAAGCCCCCACTGTACTCATTGGTCAATTGTAACCCATCTACCTTTTTTGAATCTTATTGGCAGCCCCCTATTTTAGACCCGCCTCACCTCATGGCTTTGCTCCATAAAAGCCCTCTAAAAAGTGAGGTAGGGGGTTACCCACTTTCCAGGTTCCCCCTTCTGTCTCTTTTAAGGCAGAAGCTTTCTCTCTCAATAAAATTTTCCTACTCAAACCTCCGTCATTCCTAAAATTCATTCTTTGATTTTTAGAGATCACGAACTCGCATTTCAGGTGGGGAATTAGGCCTTAACTCTCCTGCATCATTAGGTGTTAAGATCACAAAGCAGAGAGATAACCAGATTTTACATGCTTCCTGTTGAAAGTATCCAACACTGCCCAGACAGAATCCTCATCAGAAAAGCAGACCTGGTTATAATCCCCGCTACTCCAGGAGACTGGGGCAGGAGGCTCTCAACTTCAAAGGCAGCCTGAGCAATAATATAATAAAACCCTGTCTCAAAATAAAATTTACAGCTGGGCGTGGTGGCTCACACTTGTAATCCCAGCACTCGGGAGGCAGAGACAGGAGGATTGCTGAGTTCGAGGCTTGCCTGGGCTACATAATGAGCTCAGGGCCAGCCTGAACTACAAAGTGAGACCCTGTCTCAAAAAACAAAACAAAACAATAAAATAGAATTTACAAAGGGTGGGTGGGGGCATTGGGACCACACTCAGTGGTTGAATGCTTTTCTAGCCTGAAGTGGTGAGTTCAGTATTCAATACAGAGAAAGAAAGAAAGAAAGAAAGAAAGAAAGAAAGAAAGAAAGAAAGAAAGAAAGAAAGAAAGAAAGAAAGAAAGAAAGAAAGAAAGAAAGAAGGAAGGAAGGAAGGAAGGAAGGAAGGAAGGAAGGAAGGAAGGAGAGAGAGAGAGAGAGAGAGAGAGAGAGAAAGAAAGAGAGAGAGAAAGAAAGAGAAAGAAAGAAAGAAAGAGAAAGAAAGAGAGAGAGAGAGAGAGAGAGAGAGAGAGAGAGGGAGGGAGGGAGGGAGAGAGAGAGAAAGAGAGAAAGAAAGAGAGAGAGAGAGAGGAGGAAAGAAAGCCCTGAACAAAACCATGTTCAAATCTTTAGATTAACTAACAAGTCACAGAAAATTCAGGAGACAAAAGAAAAATACCAGGAAAATGATACTCCAACAAATGTATTTGGAGAACGAAGATGCATAGTGAAGATCAGAAGAAATAAGAGATGTAGTAACATCTGCTACTTGTGATTTCTGATTAAAACAAACAATTGAAAAAGAAAAGAAAGAGTAAAGAAAAAAATCACGATATTTTGATTTAAGTATTTTAAGAGTACTTGCTGAGAATTTAGCTCAAGTGATACTGCATCTGTCTTGCAAACACAAGGGCCAGAGTTCAATCCCCAGTACTGCCAAAAAAAAAAAGAGCCCTTAATTATGATATATACACAAAAAAGATAAATGAGATATTATGATGTTTGGAATTTACTTGTTGTCTGAAGAGACTTACAACACAGTTGGAACAAAATCAGCTGTGCTGTGTTAGGTTTCTGTCCCTGGCGCCTGGCTTCGGAGGGCTCAGTCCATGGCAGGCTGACTCCAGGGCTTTCGATGGAGGATGAAGCAGGACATTATTCCATCGGGTCATGGAAGGAAGCTGCTTACCTCGTACAGCTAGAAGGCAGAGAAAGGGAAAGAGCCAGAGAGCAAGGGGCTGAGGACCGGACGGAATCCCCGAGTGCACACACCATGAGCCACATCCTTTAACCAGGTTCCCTTCTTTCCATCATGCCACCAAATTACCATCTCACGGGTGGATTCATCACCCTGATGACACTGCAGCCCCCAAAATCTGATCACCTTCAGGAAACTCCACTTCCGAACACACGAAACTTGTGAAGGACGTTTTAGATCTAAACCGTCACACATAAGCCGAGTACTCCCTTTATGTATCTATATTATAAAATTTCCATATTCAAAAATTGAAATTAAAAAGAATTGACTGAACTAGAGTGGTGGATATGCCCTGTACTAATATTGTGATGTTCTGAAGTGAACCAAAATTAGGGGTGCAGAGCAGTGCCAGACAAAGGGAGGTTAATCCTGGAACTTTCAGTTCTGAACACAACTCAAAAGTATTTGAGACATTCAAGGAAAAATACTTAAGAGTCAGACACGTAAGGTCTGAGTTTCAGAGGGGAGATCTGGGATATATCAGCATATGGGTGGGAACTAATGTAGTTACTTAGTAAATAAAAATAATGTTTTATTACAGAATAAAAATAAGACATCTTGGGCCGGAGATTTAGCTCAGTGGTTCCCGTGCCTGCCTTGCAAGCACAAGGTCCTGAGTTTGATCCCTGTAACCACATACAATGCTGGGCATGGAGACTCACGCCCGCCAGCAATCAATACCACATACCACAGTGCCGGGTGTGGTGGTTTACACCTGTAATCCCAGCACTTGGGAGGCAGAGGCAGGAGGACTGCTGAGTTCGAGGCTTGCCTGGGCTCCATAGTGAGCTCAGGGCCAGCTTGAACTACAAAACGAGACCCTGTCCCCCCCCCCAAAAAAAGACATCTTGAATGCCTATTATGTATCAAGTATTAAGTTATTTAAATTTATTTACTTAGCCTTTGTTAATAACTCAACAAAGTAGGTATTTTTATTTTTCTTTTAATAAATGAGGACACATGGGCTGGAGGGTTAGCTCAGTGGTTCCAGCGCCTGCCGTGCAAGCGCAAGGTCCTGAGTTCGATCCCCAGTAACCACATATAATGCTGGGCGTGGAGACTCACGCCCACCAGCAATCAACACCGCATACCACAGTGCTGGACGTGGTGGCTCACGCCTGTAATCCCAGCACTCGGGAGGCAGAGACAAGAGGATTGCTGAGTTCGAGGCTTGCCTGGGCTCTGTAGTGAGCTCAGGGCCAGCCTGAACTACAAAGCAAGACCCTGTCTCAAAAAACAAAAACAAAAACAAAAACAAAATGAGGACACAGAATTGGAACTTAAATTTTATCTATAGGGAGTTCAGGTACTGCAACCAGGATTTGAATCTATGACTTCTCTGGTTCTGTACATATAAGATTGTGTGGTAAAAAGCTCTATTATAGGTAGAGTTACCAATAACTAAAACTAGAAAAGGAAACAAACAGAAAAGGAAATGTCCATGTAAGCCCAAAAAAGTCAACTTTAAAGAAAGAGGGAGTGATCTCCTTCTGCTGTGGATTTCACATTGAGTTGCCCCCCTGCATGCGCGCGTGCACACACACACACACACACACACACACACACACACACACACACACACTGGTTTATAAATTGGAAGTGTGATGGGTGGTATTGACCAGAAGTTGTGGATTCTTTAAAAAGGCAAGGGGTAGAGTTTTCTCTAAAGCATAAAAAGTATGCTTTTTTTCATCAACCTAATTAGTTGTGCTTAGACTCTGGATGGTATCTTGAGCCCTACATAAATTAATTCAGTTCCCCCAAAACCAAAATAAAATAAAGAAACAGGGAGTGGCCAATGGCCCTGGACAGGGCTGAGGTGTCTGGAGAGACACGCACTAGCATTAATTGCACCTGGTGGCACACTCAGCCCGTGGCTCAATTAGGGCTGTATTTCCCTCAGGATATTTTGCAGTGGGATGACAAGGTATGATTTCAATTTGATAAATAAAAAAGAAGTGCTATTATAACACACAGTTTGCCTTAAAATATGTGTAATATACAAATCCAGACTGTGAAAATAATTTAGGGAGGATTTTTTTCTTGGAATTCCTTAGGGTTTACAGGTTTCATTTTAGAATTTTTTTTTAATCTGAAGATTTCTCCTGATGCATTTAAAATATGATTCAATTTTCAAACCTGTCATACATGAAATTTTAAAGCCGTTTGCTGTATACCTGTACAATGATTTTTAACTATTCTGGTGTCTACTGAGATTAGGAAGAATGTAACCTTTCAGAAAGAATGAAGTTTAAAAACTGTTACAGAAAAACAAAGAGTTTTCTCACCACTCAAAGATTATCTTTAAATTTCAAGTGTTAACTTTTAGTTCCTGTGAATACATGCTAACATTTATGTTCTTCAGTTAGAATCTTCATATTCTTGAAAAATTCACTTCTGATAAAGATAATAATGAAGAAATACATTTTCATCTGCAGATATGCAGTTTGTAAGAAATTTTTTAACAGTGCTGGATGTGATGGTGTGTCTGTAATCCCAACACAATGAGACCCTTTTCCAAAATAGAATTCTGTTTTTTAGTAGAATGGGGCCACAGTTCAGAAGGCCTTGGGCTCATTCTCAGCACCACAAAAAGGAGGAAGTAGAGGAATCAGAGGAGCAGGAGAAAGGAATTATTAACTCTGAAGCTCACTCCTTAGAAGAAGGTACTCACTTAATGGTTAGATTGTCTTGTTTTGGCTGCTGAGACAGAATTTTATAGTACCTAGAACCTGTAGCAAGGTAGTTAGCACCTGGGAAGCAGTATGCACTTGCTTTTTTCTCATTATATTTACCTCTTTTTTCTAAGGTGGGAAAGTAAGAAGCAGACCTTTAAGAAATTCTTGAGAGCTGGACATAGTAGCACAAGCCCATAATATCAGTCTAAGGAGGCAAAGGCAAGAGAATCACCATGAGTTTGAGGCCAGCCTGAGCTACACAGTGAGCTCAGAGCCAGCCTGAACTACAAAGCGAGACCCTGTCTCAAAAAAAAAAAAAAA
>PVIC010039629.1:0-17043 GCA_004025085.1 Thryonomys swinderianus | reverse complement strand
TTGAAGAAGATGATGTTTATTAAAACAATCTTCTTGCAGGGCCGGAGACTTAGCTCAGTGGTTCCGGCGCCTGCCTCACAAGCGCAAGGTCCTGAGTTTGATCCAAGTAACCACATACAATGCTGGGCGTGGAGACTCACGCCCACCAGCAATCAATACCCCATACCACAGTGCCGGGCATGGTGGCTCACACCTGTCATCCCAGCACTCAGGAGGCAGAGACAGGAGGATTGCTGAGTTCGAAACTTGCCTAGGCTACATAGTGAGCTCAGAGCCAACCCAAACTACAAAGTGAGACCCCGTCTCAAAAAAAAAAAAAAATCTTGCCAAAGTTGTATGTACATCTATCTGTGACAGATTCCTAAATCAAACCCCTCTGCAGTTAATTTAACAGTTAAATCCATGTCAAAACCTTAACTCTGTTTTCCTGCAATGCTCTAAACACTACCTACAAAAGAGATATGTTTTCATTTCTTGGGGAAAATACTAGTTCAAATTCCATTTTCAAGTTCTTAAAAGTAGATTTGAATATTAAGTCAAAGCAGCTCTTAGGAAAGGAGTCTCCCAGTTTGAAGACAGAAATCTTTTTGGCAAAGTCATGTGAAAAATGCAACCATGTCTCAAACAGATGCTTTCCTTAAGCCATTCCCCAACTGCATTACTAACAGAGGTTGAGTGTGAGCTGAAAAATTGATTGAATAATAACATGAGAATAAGTGTTGCTTATTTGGGATTTCTAATGGAAAAATGTCACTTAAAAGTCATAAGAAGTTTAGGTTTTGAACTAATCAAATTATGAGATAAATAATGACAATTCTATATTTTAAGCCTATCGCACTCTTTCTTATAAGATCCCGGTATAAACAATAGGCAGGATCCTCCTCCACTTTCCACCCTATGAGCTTTCTAAATAAAACTTCTAAACTGAGTGTAGTGGCACATGGTTGTAGTGCTAGTGACTCAGGGAGACTGAAGCAGAATTGCTTAAACTCAGGAGTTTGAGGCCAGCCTGGAGAATATAGCAAGACCTTGTCTCAGACAAAAATGTAAACAAAAACGAAACAAAAGAAACTTTCCAGAGAGAAATTAGCTTCTTTCTTTCCAAAGCCGTGTTTAAATTATAACACATGCTTCTTAATCATTTTGCTGGAACTATTCTAATGAACTATTTCTTCCCTCATCTACTTCTACCGCCTACCTGTGTGGGATGGTTATGATTACTAGATAAAGGAAATAACCTACAGCAATTTTAAAGATTTAGCCAGCAAAAAATATATCATGACAAAAATGTGCAAAGTTATCAAAGTATTTTGAAATTCACAGTTAATCTATATGATGTAATACCATTCAGTTCTTTAAGGTTATTCTGCCATCTCTAAAAGGAGTAACCTCTGATGCAGATTCTCTCAGTGGTGCAGAAATTACTTATGCAATGTTAAGGAATACCAGGAATCAAAACTGTGCACAGAATGAGACTCCAATCCACAAAGAGACTAGAAGAAAGCATCCCGGGTGGCCAGGGAGGATGATGGGAAGCGGCGTGATGGCCGTCTTATGGTTGGTTGGAGCTTTCTTGTGCTTCTTAGAGCTTCTGGGTAATCACTGCTTTTGTGAACACGGGAATCACTGGGATTTCCTTAGGTGGACACCCGCATGGCGGAGGTCAGCCTGTGTTGATCTGGGGTTCACCCTCACTCCAGGGAAATATCTTGTTCTACTTACTGTGCTCCAGCATTGCCCAGGAAGCTCTCTGCACACACTCTCGTTCCCAGCCCACTGGGAGCCGCCAGTGTCCTCCACCTCCATCTTTGACATTCTTCTGCCCAGTCTTTTGTTAGCCTCCTCACATCTGTATTGTGGAGTCTCAGCAAAAGGCAGACAGCACCCTCATATTGAAGGGAGTTTAATATAGAGACTCTTTGCAAAGAAACAGGATTTAGGGAAACCATATACTATAAGACATAACCCAGAGCAAGTAAGAGTAGGTCCTGTTACTGCTGCTGAATTGAGAAGATAAAAAGATAGAGTAGAGCTGGGCGTGGTGGCTCACGCCTGTAATCCCAGCACTCGGGAGGCAGAGACAGGAGGATTGCAGAGTTCGAGGCTTGCCTGGGCTACATAGTGAGCTCAGAGCTAGCCTAAACTACAAAGCGAGACCCTGTCTCAAAAAAAAAAAAAAAAAAAAAAAAAAAAAAAAAAAAAAAAAAAAAAAAAAAGATAGAGTAGGTCCTAGACCCTGGGGAAAAAAAAGGCAAGGAATGTCTGACGAGAGTTTCAGCCTTCACCAGAAGGATACAGCCAGCCTAGAGTGAAGCCCCAGGGAGGGGGCTAATGGAAACCCTGCGAAATTTGCCCTACCCCCTCCTTCCAGGTGGAAGACAGGGAACAAAGAGCCCTTAATGTAACCCACTAGAGCAACCTGCAAGGCAAGGGAGTGGAAGAACGGTAATAAGTGCACCTGAAGGGCAAACCAAAGATCCCACACAGCAACAAACTGTGAGTACGGGCTGAGAGACGTGGCCTAAGTGTCTATTGCCTGAGGGTCTCTCTTTCCTTAAACACTACAAAACATGTAGTGCTCAAGCTTGTGTGCTACGTGCAGCAGAAGTCAGACCTTCCTCTCTGCCTTTCCTTCTCTCCAGAGTGTTGGGGGGTAAAGCTTCTCCTTGCTGCCCCCCAGCCTGGTCCAACACCTTCTCCCTCTCATCTGGTGAGTTATGCTCACCATCATCTTCTAAGTATCCCACCCTCTTTTCATATCTTCTTCTAGCACAAATCCCCCAGAATCCTAAATTCTGTTACATTTCTTCTTTGTCTAAATCTTTAGATACTTTAATATTTTAATGCCAAAAAAATTTTTTTTTTTTTTTTTTTTTGCTTTTGAGGCAGGGTCTCGCTTTGTAGTTCAGGCTGGCCCTGAGCTCACTATGGTGCCCAGGCAAGCCACCGTGAACTCAGCAATCCTCCTGTCTCTGCCTCCTGAGTGCATGAGCCACCACGCCAGGCATTGTGGTATGCAGTGTTGATTGTTGGTGGGCGTGTCCCCATGCCCAGCATTATATGTGGTTACCGGGGATCGAACTCAGGACCTTGTGCTTGCGAGGCAGGCACCGGAACCACTGAGCTAACCCTCCGGCCCCCCCAAAAAATTTTTAACTCAAACCAACAACTGTACAAATAAAGTTGTATTCGAATCAAGGCTGAAACTGCGGTGAGGAAACTGAGGCAAGGCCAGACTCATGTAGGATCAGATCCTGTCTGTTTAAAATGTTCCTATTTTGTTCATCATGGACTTCTTCCATTAATTTTGATGTTTAAAAAAACTGTGTTGTAATGCTATTTAGTCTGATCACTAAGATTCTTGGCATCTTCTTAACTTTGCATCCAAGGCAAAGAGCTTCATTTGAATCACCTATTTCTGACTCCACCACTGGAGGAGGATGAAAAGAACAGACTCATCTTTCTGCATTAAATATGCCCATTAAGGTGTTCTATACCAAGAGGAGAGCTCTGCCTTCAAATTCCTGTCAACTTTGAGAATTTTTTTAAATTTCCTCTCCTTCACTGGGCACTGAGATCCTTCAGTAGAGAAAAGGATGGCTTGTCTGTCTCCATATTCTCAGTGTCCAAGTTTCGCAGATTAATTCCAAATATTTACTTAATACAAGGATCTAGAGCGAAGCTTTGTATGTTTAGTCTGTGAACTGTTGAATCCATTAAAGCTTTTCTTTTATGTAAAAGTCCAGAGTTTTAGAAAACTGGCTGGTAAAAACCTAAGAAATCATTTAATCTTCTCATTTTACTTATCAGATACAGATGCTCGTATCCAGTTTTTCAGGGTTTATCCAGATTATTTAATATTTCCCATTATCAATATGCCACGTGGATAATTTTGAAATCTTCCAGTGGGCAAAACAGGGTCAAATTCTACCAGGGGTTCATAAGCCCCTACATTAATATAATGCTATTATTTCTTGAATCAGAAATCTCAGAGAATATGAGCACATCCAGACGAAACTAAATGAGAAAATAACTGATACCCAACCCAGTGCCCTGAATCATAACAACTTCTATTAGTTATATGCAGAAAAAAAATAATAAAAAAGTCAGGCTTTTAAATCAAAGCCAAAAAACATATTTGCCCAAAGTAAAGTTGTACATGGAATGTTTACAGAGAAGGACAATGGTGATAAGGAAAGTCTGCTTCTTAACAGTAAACTCATTGTAGCAAACTTGCAAGTGCCCAGAAAGCTCACAGGGGTTCCTTCACCCCTGTACCCAGGAGAGCTTGGCCAAAGGACACCTAGGGTGACACACCTCAGACAGTCAGCATTAATCTCGGTATCCCGGAATAGCCCAGAAAACTCGTCCAACTTGACTGTCTGCCTTTTCAAAAAAAAAATGCCTTTGGAATGCTTTGCCCAACTCTGCTTGGTTTACACTGGAACGTGTCCTTGGGGACTTTTCTGGTGACCTGATCTTCGTTCACAACAACATCCCCAAAGAGATCTACTAACCCTTAGATTGGCCCAGTGGATGACACTAATATTAGATCCAATTAAAAGTAACAATTCAAAGCAGATGAAGGATGCACCGATACACATGATTCAGCTGCGCACAATGAATTCATTTCTTCCTACAGTGTTTCCCAGCAAAGAGATCACACGGACCTTGAAGAAGAAACCTCCTTTTCTGATGTGTTACCATGGTAACAAGCCCTCTCTCCCCGGGGCACCTGCCCACCCATTGCCACCTGCCAGCTGGTAACGAGAGTGGACCAGCAGCCTCAATTCCCAGTGACTGGGCTCATTTCATCAACAAAGGTGCCACCAATGCCAACTGGCTCCACGATATGGATACCTGCCCACTAAGCATTGGCCTGGAGATCGGGGACTTTCACAAAGGCCAGCCAACAGCTGGCAGGCAGGAACTACCAGGTCATTGTCATCCTGGGCTGAATTGGAACTTGCACTGGGAAACAAAGGCCCTGTCTGTAACCACAGCACCCCTCCCTGCGGGAGTTTGATTTGCAGCTCCGGGTCCTCTGCTGTGGGAGGGCCATGCAGCTGAAGGTGTCTTTCTTAACCTTTTCACTTTTCTTTTCTCCTTCAGTGTTGCCTTGCCTTGTGCACGTGGAGGTAGAAAAGCTTTCCCTGCCCCAAGTCTTGTTTTATTGCAAATCAGAAGGCTGTCCATAAGTCACCCCAGGCCAGTGGGTTCAGAGGTGGAGCTGGTAACCAGAAGCCATGTCAAACTTCCTGCCCTGGCTCCACACCAAGGCCTCCAAGGATTTCTTGTCACATGAGGTTAGTGTAGTTTCACATCCTCTAAAGCAAAGTTCTGTCGAAACTCTCTAGTCTCACATGGCTTCAGCTCAACAACCATCCCACTCAGCTGCCTTCTCACTGTTGCAAGAGCAGGTCAGAGGACCTGGGTTGCACCTCAGTGTTCATGACCTTGAACAATGACCAGCAATCAATTTCTTCATCAGGACAATAAAGGGGCCCAATTAGCTGGCATTATGGTCTCTTCCAACAACTTTTCCCACCCCTCCCACCACTCCTTTTCAAAAATTAAAAAGAGCTGCTTTTAAAAGAAGTTTCCAATCTGATAAACTCTGAAACCTAATGGAAAATCTGTGTGTGTATACACATTATTATATATACATACCATATATAAGTGCATATATATATATATTCACACACTCACATACACACATATATGACAAGAGATGAGTCTCAAAAATATATCAGGTACAAGCAGCTTTATATACAAAGAGTTCATACTATAGAATTTTATTAAAACAAGAATCTAAAAACAGGTAAAACTAATCTTCAGTTAAAAAAGCATGTGAGACAAGAGATTGTCTCTAGCAGTGAGAGAGGAGCACAGATTACCTGGGAGGGGCAAGAGGGAACTTTCTAAGGTGAAGGTTATATTTTATATCTAAATAGGTTTGGTTCATACAGGAGAAAGTCAGTCAAAACTCATAGAGCTATTCTTAAAAGATTGGTTAACCGGTGCAATAAAGTACACGTAGGAAAGTGTTTATTGTAAAATCTAAGTAGCAGGTATTACAGATGTTCACTGTGTCATTCCTTCTGCCGTTTTGCATATTTGCAAACTGTCATAACAAAATGTTGAGGAAAGATATGTACACTTTGTAATGAATGACAAATTCCTCATCCCATTCATTCTTTCCTTTCTTCCACCCCGGTCCTCTTTCTTGACATGTAACCTTTTTCTCACTGAGTCAGTGGAATGGGAATATTCATTGATTTGGGTGGGTAAGTCAGTGGTGCTGTATGATGACTAATTACCTTATCACTGCTTGGCCTTTAAAATAAGAGGGCAAATTCCATACCTCCAGGACCTGTCTTTTGGTCTCATCTTCCTCAGCACAGGTGTGAGAAACAGGACTCCCTGGAGGCTAGCCACCCACCCACATATAGGGTTGGTGTCTTCACACTGCAAATGTCACTGCCTTTTGATTACCAATATTTATTTGCCTTTTCAGTTAATGGGTCCCAATTAAGGCATTTGCATCTCTTCCCAAATGTAACAGAGGTATTTTTTTTTTAGGACCATTCAGAGAGTTAATAAATAATCTAGGGAAAGATTGCAGGCATATCTTTTCCCAGACTCACTGATCTGCTAATCTACTATGAACATAAACTTGTGTATATCAAAGCTGTTTCCGAGCAGAAGGTGAAAGAGTGCAAAGGCCTGAAGCAAGAGTGGCATATTCTTGGAGGAGGCAACTAGGGCAGCGAACACAGAGCGAGTTAGGGAAGAGTAGATGGAAGTGGTCTCTCGAGCCCACTCACATGGGCCCTATAAAACATTCTTGAGTCTTTTTGACTTGTTCCCTCAAAGTGAGGTGGAAAGATATTGGAGGGTGTGGAACAGAGAAGAGGCATTATCTGATTTCCACTTAGTACCTATAGGTTGACAGTTAATTATAACCTATTCTTGGCCTATTTAATAATACAATGATGGTGGTGGTGGCTTGGGTTATGATTGTAGCACCAGAAGTAGTGAGAAGTAGTAAGATTCTTGGAAATAGAACTGACTGGGCTTCTTGGTGGACTGGATGTGATATTTGAGAAAAAGTGAAGAATCAAAGATAACTTCAAGGTTTTACATAGGAACAACTCTCAGGGGGCTCACCATTCTTCTGTGTCATAGCCTTCCTTTATATTTGTTGTTTATGACTTCACAGTACCATGGTAGTGATATAATTAACTTTTTTTTTTAACAAATAGAGAAACTTAATTTGGAGAAATTCACTAACCTCACAGTGACACAGCTAGAAGTGGCAAAGCAGAGACTTGGCTCAGGTTTCCTCGCTTGGTCCCCACGTGGCATTTCTCTCTCCTTGTGCTCCATCAGATCAAAAACTGCCTGAACGCCAGGCGTGGTGGCTCACGCCTGTCATCCCAGCACTCGGGAGGCAGAGACAGGAGGATTGCTGCGTTCGAGGCTTGCCTGGGCTACATAGTGAGCTCAGGGCCAGCCTGAACTACGAAGTGAGACTCTGTCTCAAAAAAAAAAAACAAAACTGCATGAACTTCCAGATCTTCAAGATATACTTTTTCAAACCTAAACTTATGGCATATAATCAACAGTATAAACTTCAAGTGTGCTTGGTCAAAAAAAAATATATGGTCCAGCTGGACTAATAAACTGATTTAGAGATACATCCATAAATTCAAGAAAAAAAGAAGCAAAACATGAGATAAGAGTACTCCAATAATTCAAAGAGCAAGTTTTTCAGTTTGGGGCCCCGCAAGATGACACAGTAAGAGCAACCATTAGAATATGACTATTATTTTGTCTTTCTCATTCTCATAACAACCTATTCTCTGCCAAAAAATAACTCAGTAGGCATTAAGAATTCTCAGCTTCTGCCTTAGCACCAAACCCTTCCCACAATCGTTTGTATTAACATTTGCAAATGATTTATTTCCCTCTGATTCAAATAATTCCACATTCCCAAGAATATCTGACCTGGAGCATGGCCAACTGCCCACAGGGTCTGCAGCGGTCTCCCCAGTCCTACAGAGCTTGCTGGGTGCCCGTGAATAGCTTATTGTTAAAGACAAACCCTCTGCACAGAACAGAGAAAACACAGAAGAGGAATCAGTGTCATGATCTGCAGACTAGTCTAGACTTTGAGCAGTGGCACTGACAGGAATGGCAAGTACTATAGCTGTCATGAGTCAGAGTGACTGATACCTCCCAGCCCAGACCTCTCCTATGAGGCTACCTGGTCATAACCAACCATCAAACCATTTCTGGCTATTCTGGAAACCAAATCTTTCCAACTGACCAGTGCAGGGTGAGAGTAGACTCCAAACTGAAAGTCATCTTTATCATCCTCAAGTATTTGTTATGTGCCAATCATATGCAGGATTAAACAGTGATATTAGTGGAAAGTCTGAATCCACCTTCAAATTGTTTGTATGGCTTGCACAACTGGTCAAAATCCTAGAAAGGTATGGTCTTGAGGCCAGTGTAGCAAACCTACAGTATGTATGCTACAGCCAGCTCTTTGCTATCACTGAAAACTCTAAAAGGTTCTATACTCCTATGTGATAGAGTGTGGGAACCCAAGTCCTACATTGACTTTTGCTACTGACTTCCTGAAATGATTCTGTTCACTTATCAAAGATAACAGGGCACTTATTAGAGAAAGTCCCAAGTGCCCACTTGCAATCATAGATGAAAAGTACTGTGTTCTCCGCATTTCTTGGGATATCTTTTCACCAAACTCAATTGCAGAATGAAACAAATGTTTCCTGGTATAGACTTTCTACATTTGGACCATCTGTACTTTAAAGATGTATTGATAAAAACCACAGTTAAGGTTTGACGGGTGAAATTTAACATGTACAAGCTGATTTTTAGAAAAATATAGCTATTACACTTTCTGCTACTTACTCAGGCATTTTATTGTATTCATTTGAGTTTTTAAATAGAAAGCAACCGTATTTGAAGATAAATCTCTACACCATCTTATTTTTCCTAGCTCTTGGAAATGCGCTAAAATAAATCAGAGAAAACAATACAGAGGTCCAGAAACAACAGCGTAATTCAGTTGTAGTCACGATTAATCCCTCTGTAGAAACAATAACAATATCTTCTCAAACAATAACAATATATACCCTTATGCCATGGAGAAAAATCAGCCTAACTTGCTAAAACCTGCTTCTATTCTTTAACTGTCCTACTTACCATCTAAAAATAAGGCAAAGAGGCTGTAGCAAGTCTGAATTTCTACCCTATGGACACATTTTAGTCTTCTTCGAGGCTGCTAACATATTAAAGACACAGATGAAGGGCTGTTTGTTGGGTAAGGTCATTTTTTCCATGGCATTTATTATCAGTAGAAGAGGTTTTCTGTTTTAATACCCACATTCTGGCATATAATTACTGTAATAAAGTCTACTTCTTCACTCTGGGTGACTGCTGCCAGTATTATGAAATCATGGCAATGGTTGTAAAAATAAGGGAGGTCACAACCCTTCCACACACACATCCACACCCACTCTGCAGCTGATATTAAATAGCTTTGGTGGGAAACTGCAGACCTTTAAACTCTCTCTACCAAAGTCAATGCATTCTGTATTTAACTTCTTTACAACAGTGTTGTAAGAATTCAAAAACTGCATATGGCCATGGGGATAGCACTTATACTTAATTAGCTACTAAGTCCAATTTGGACAAAGCACAATAACAGCCATGTCTCTGTGTTAACTATTTTTAATGATATGCATTGCATGCATTGGCCTGTCTACTGCCCAGCTGATTTCAGGCTCCATCTGCTTTAGTCTTATGCCTTTGGCATAGGATGGCTTTGGAGAAAGTCTCCATTTTGATAGTTTGCCATTTTGATGGAGATAACTCCTAACAGCAGGCATTTCCTTTACATTTTAAGGCACCACAATAGTTTCATGACTTTGTGGTATATCCACATCCAAGAAACATCAGTTACAGAATAAAGTTTCTTCTTACACCTCAAATAGTACTTAATTTTTAATTCCTCCTCTCTGACTTAACCCAGAGATATTTTAATATTCCAATTGCTTTCAGCTATTCTTTTTTTTTTTTTTTTTTGAGACAGCATCTCACTTTGTAGTTCAGGCTGGCCCTCAGCTCACTATGTAGCCCAGGCAAGTCTCGAACTCAGCAATCCTCCTGCCTCTGCCTCCCGAGTGCTGGGATGACAGGCTTGAGCCACCAAGCCCAGCATCTGTGGTATGAGATACTGATTGCCAGTGGCACACCCAGTATTGTTGTATGTGGTACCGGGGATTGAACCAGGGACCTTGCACTTGTGAGGTAGGCGCTGGAACCACTGAGCCAAATCTCTGGCCCTCAGCTATTCTTTTATAGAACCACTGAATTCTACTTCCATCTAAGAGGCAAGTCAATTTAATCTAGGATCATAAAAATGACAAGTAGACACACAAGGGAGTATCACTGGATATTTTTAACCTTTTAGTTCACTGTGTAGTAAGAATGTCACTAGAGAGGATCTAAGGAAATACCTAGTTTAAAGCTGAGCTCTTGGTCTCCAAATTAGAGTAACCCTGAGGACAAATGTTGCTTGAAAGTCACGAGTTCAGAATCTCTTTTTGCCCACAGAGCAAGAAGTCACTGAGACCCCGTATCTCACAGGGCAGCACAAAAACAATAGAGAACATTAGAGCATAGGGTGTTCAAGACTCACAAGGAAACAGAGCCCAGTGCCGTGAAAACCAAGCTCCAAGGACAGCAGGGGTGCTCTAAACAGACTGGCCCTGCCATCATCTATTTCACTTCTTGTGTGTAGCTTTGTTTAGGGAAGGAAAAAAAGACTACAACCACTTTGGAAAACAGCCTGAAGTATGCGAACCTCTGACAAGCTATTCTGTCTGCATCTATCTATCCCAGTGAAATTACCTACATTTGCAACCCAGGACGCATGCCCACAGCGCAACTGTCTCCGACGGCTCTGAACCAGAAGCATCTTAAACGTCCATCACCCTTCGCACAAGAACTAATACATTGTGACAAACTCACATTGCAGAAAACTCTACGGCAAGAAAATTGGTAATTCAAACGTTTAGGCTACATCATGGACAAATCTTTTTGTATTGAGTTTGTCAGTACATTTTAGGTACACACAACGATCCCTTCCACCATTACTGATATGTACCTGTGTATGATATATCTTGATTCTTATTTTTTCTGCATTCCCCTCCCCTCCCTTCAGCCCCTCTCCACCTCCCTTTTTACATAAGTTTTGTTTCTGTTTTTCCTTCTTTTTCCTTTCCTCTCTCTCCCCCACCCATGTTCCCCTTCCCCTTGGAACATTTTCTTCCTATTTCACAATATCTATTATGCATCTTGATCCTCAACTACGCTTTCAGTTTCTCACTTCAGAGAAATAATTCAATGTTTACACATGTGGGCCCTATTAACATGGACAAATCTTAACACAATATTGAGTGAAAAGGCAGGAGATAGAAGAATACACGATTCACATAAATTATTTCATTTATATAAAGTTGAAAAGTAGGCAATAATCACCTATGTTGTTTACAGATGAACATATAAGTTGTAAAACCTGGAAGAAAAGAAAGAAAATGATTATCACAAAAGTCTGAAGAATATGGGGGATAGGGAAGGTGGTGAAAGACACTATAATCTGGGCTTGGGATACAACATTGAGGAAATTTGCAGAATATTTGCAACATTTGCTTCCTGTCTTCTAAATTTTTTCATGTGAATATTTTATCATTAATTCTATAATGGCCAAAACCTCACGCCTTAAAAAGATTTTTTCTTATGAAAAAATATAACAAAATTTTATAACAAAATAGTAAGAGAAACAATAGTTAATACACTGTGTATCATCGCCTTCAAAGTAGTTTCTCAGTGAAAAAAAAATGCATCAAAAATATTTTTACAAAGAAGAAACAGATAATAACACAAAACTGTCTTTTCAACAAAGATAAACTATTAGTGTAAATGAGATAAATTAGCATATATATTATTTTTTAAACAATAGAATAGATAATTTAGGGAAGTATATGAACTTCTCTCTATTATCTCTCTTCTATTTTGCTCTTTATATGCATACATATATATGTGGTGTTTCTCATACAAGAGAAGCCAAAGAAGAAAATCTTGAAAAATAGCTGTCTCAATCCATCTCCTTCATGGTAAAAATAAGGAACCAGAGGCCAAGTACGTAGCAGGGCTCCTTTCTCCTGTTGCTCCAGGGGTGGTTCTCCGCCCCTGAGGACCTAGGGGCCTGAAGAGAAGAGGCCACGTGGAAGTTCTACAAATAAAACCAATATTATTTTCCAATAGGCCACACTCTTGGTTCCCCAAATACTTCCCCAAGTTTCTATGAATTTCCTTTCTCCACCCTTCAAGATAAGGATTTCCCCTTCAAGGTAAGGAATGAGTAAGGGTTAGTTTTTCTTCTCCAGTGGGTCCTTGCAGGGGAGGGTCGTCTAAGTTCTGGAGGTTCCAGGTCTGCCATCATTCCATCAGGCTTCTGTGTTGTTCACATGCCCCGTTCCTACCCTTTTTACACCCCAAGCCCGTTCCCTAACATAGCCAGTACCCAGCTTGGTCACTGCTTTTCAGGGTTGTAACTTGAGGTCCTCAGCCAGGCACATAGAGGGGCACATATGGAACCCACATCTGTGTACAGAAAGATACACACTCTCACTCGTACTCTGTTCTGATTCCATGTCTACTTGAACTGCCAAGTTTACGTACACAATGTATAATGTTTAATCTATAACCTAAAACCTATCATAATTTGCATTTCACAGATGCTAAGATAGTTACTATAAATGTTAAGCTTAATGCTTCTGTAGACACATTTTGGTTGTTTTTTGGTACTGATTACTCAACCAAGCACGCTAGGCAATCCCCATACGCGTGTGTGTGTGTGTGTGTGTGTATGTGTGTGTGTGTGTGTGTGTGTGTTTAGTTCCTTCTTTAGTCCCTGTTTAGGAAACTTACTCCTTACCAGGTAAAGCAAAACCAAAAGGAGGCATTTCTTTTCCTTCTATAAAAAAAAAGAAAGAAGCCTGTAATCCCAGCACTCGGGAGGCAGAGACAGGAGGATTGCTGAGTTCGAGGCTTGCCTGGGCTACATAGTGAGCTCAGAGCCAGCCTGAACTACAAAGCGAGACCCTGTCTCAAAAAAAAAAGAAAGAAAGAAAGAAAGAAAGAAAACACGTACAAGTATTTGATTTTCTTCTTCCTGTGTACCTTTACCAAGATGAACTCTTCTGGTTAGAAATCCAGACTGCATATCACTTCTTTAAAAATCGTTTCTAAGGAATTTGCTCTCTGGCCTTCTTGTCTGTGCCCTGCTGCACCCTCTCTATCCTCCACAGTGCTGCATAAACCCAGCAGCCAAAAAGCCCAGCTCTTTGCATTCCCGAAGCGCTGGCTGACACAAAGCACAGGCACCTGGCTGCTCTCCATATGTGCGTTGTTTCATCAACCAAGGCTCTATGGTTATGCAAAATGGAGGCCCTGAATTTTCTAGTCTATCCCCTATCACAGTGCTAACTCAAGCCCACTCTCCCCGTGCTGCCTTCCCCTCCACAGCCCAGGATCATCAACCAGAAATACATTGCTCACACTGAGGTACTACCATCATGGCGGCCATAGCTTCTGCCTCTCAGTGCCTTAGGCAAGGAGCAAATAAGCTAAAACACCTCCAGGTCAGTGAGTGTTCACTTAATTAAAGATGACCACTCTCAACACTAGAATACAGGTCAAGTCATCACTGAACTTCAACATACCATGATGGTAACAAAAGTTGTAACCTCCCTGAGTGATAAACAGGGGCAGAATCACTCTGAAAAATGAATGGAAGGGACAGATTGACATTTTCATAGTAATTTGGAAGTAAGTTCTGAAAGCATCCAACAGTATCACTGTTCTATGACAGTAGATTCTTAAAAACAACCTGTGTTATCAAGTATTACAATATTGAAATAGTACATGACTGTAATCCCAGCACTCAGGAGGCTGAAACAGGAGGATTATAGTGAATTTGAGGTTTGCCTCTATTGCAGTTGAAGCCCAGCCTGAACTACATAGCAAAACCCTGTTTCAAAAACCAAACCAAAATAAAACAAACAAAAAACACACAAGCAAAAACGTTGAAATAGTTGTTTTAATAGAAGGAAAAAAGAGTTTGGGGTTAGGATTAGAATTCAGACATGATAACCAAACATAAAGGAATTTTATAGTTACATGTTACCATAATCTAAAATGTATATATTTATTGATAAAAATTGATAACAAACCCAAATGTGTTAGTTCATACACTCAAGAATCTCATCATCTTCCCCACCTCCTTTGGTTTTTATTTTATAATTATGCTTATGGAGTTCATAATTTCAAACCAAGATTGAAGGAATATAAGCCAAATATTGTAGCACCTCACCAAAGAAATCTGCAACATTTTCTTAGTATTCTCAGGCCCCTAACTTTTCTTTTCCTCTTTGAGATCCAGTTCTTTGTGTACTGCAACCAGAAGTATTTATATAATGCAGAAATGCTCCTTAATTAATAGAATTTCTTATATCTATTTTCTAGTATGAAAACCAAGTAGAGAAAAAAATGTCTCTAAACTCCAGGCTCATTATTAAATTTGAGCTTTTCACAACAAGCACTGCCTTCCTGGGTCACACTTCTGATGTTTCTCCAAGAGTTCTACATCCATAGAGACATTTGTCTTACTCATTATCAACCAGGCCCTCTAGACTGTTTTTCCAAAAATTGCATGAAAGTGGTTATTACACAACAATTCAAATCAACCCCCAAAACACTAACAGAAATGACCAATGAAATGACCTTAAGAAATAAACACCCTTCCATAGCAAGAACGATCATAGAGGTTAGGCCAGAGCAATCCCAGGCTGACCTTAAAGGCTAGTGACACATGAACCTATGGTTTTGTAGAGGAATATCATCAGCATGAAACCTAGCAGGCTCCTGAGAAAAGTGAGGATGAAACCTAGTAAAATGACAAGCCATCTCTTTTTTTTTTTTTTTTTTGTGGTACCAGGGATTGAACCCAGGCCCTTGCACTTCCAAGGTAGGTGAAGTACCACTTGAGCTAAAGCCCCAGCCCCTAATTCATCTTTTAAAGAATCTACCAAAGCAACCTTAGATTTTTTTAAATTACTATTTCCGGGTCCTTAATTAAAGTCATTAGTTCCTTCGAGCATCAGCATACTGGCTTGAATTTACCTGGGATTTTTTACTACAAAGTTTATATAGGAGTACTTCTGATTGACTAAGCAGCTACTCTGAAGCCTTGGGAAAGTCAGATCATCATCATTCCATAGTACTGTGCCTAGTCCATCCTACCTCACTTCCTGGAAGCTTTGAGTAGCACCATTTCACAGAGAATATTAAGGCTTCAGGTAGCTCAACATTGCTATTTCCTATCTTCATGTCTCCCTAATTCATATGTTAGAACTTAACATCCAGTGCAATAGGTTAAGAGGTACAACTCTTGGGGGAGGGACTCCACCATAAAGGCAGAGCCCGTGAATGGGATTTGCTCCCCACACAAGAACCTCAAAGAATCTCATTTGCCCTTTTGAAGTAGAAAGAGTCAGCCTTCACCAGACAGCAGATCTTCTAACAGCTCCATCATGGCCTTCCAGCCTCCAGAACAGTAAGCAAAAATTACTGCTGTTTTTATTACCTGTTTTTAGCCCAGATGAACAGAAACTGGTGCCTTGCTTAAACATGTGTGCCTAATGAACTAAGTGAAATCAATATTCACACTGTGGCCATCTGGTGTAGGCCCACAAGCTTAAACACTATACCCCATAAGCCATGAGGACAGGAATAGAAATTATGTCTATGGCTTCTCAGCTAACTTTACCTGTGAGACACCTTTGGTGTCCACATCATATTCCCTCTACATACCTCAGATCTCAGCCACAGCTTTGGCAAACATTTTATGAATCTCAGGTAGATTTTCTGCTCTTTTCTCTCAAGATCTCCTTTAAAAGTACAAGAGCCCACACAGCTTGCATTTAAGCCAGTTTGCAAGTCCTCAACCAACGGGCATGAGAATGGCGAAGAAATGTCCACTTTTCCTCCTACCGTGAATAACCCCAGAGACATTCCCTGTGCTTCTCAGCAGACCTGCATAACCCAGTGTCCATGACCGCAGCATCAGCCTGGATACTATGCTTTTATGTTGACCTTGTCTCCTCCCTGCCACACTCACCTCCTGTCCTCACTCCTGCTTCTAGGGTTTAACTCACACAGTATTCATACCTGAGACCTTCTGTTAGGCTTGCTTTAGGGAACCAAACTAAGGCATACACCTTTGTGGCTTAGTGAATTAGACATTTTCTTAGTGTTCCTTCAAGTATTCAGTGACTTCTACATAACATACAAATTTTCCAAAAAAATCTACTTATTTAACCCTGAATAAAGTCCATCACATGTACATTCCAGAGATGCTACTACCACTGTAGAGTGTGAAAATACAAACAAAAGACAATTCCTCTGTGTTACAATTTACCTAAGGATTGTGGTGAACGAGCTGCTGGGTCTGCATCTGCATGGAGGTTTTCAGAGAAGACATTTGTCTGGGAAGCTCTGGACACCAAATAGCTATAGAGATGCCTGACATAATTCTGCATAAAAAATTTTCAGAAATGCTGGCGTGGCTGTGGGGAGAAAGGAACCCTTATCCACTGTTGGTGGGATTGCAGACTTGTGCAACCATTGTGGAGATCTGTGTGGAGATTTCTCAGAAAACTAAGACTAGGGGTTCCATTTGACCTGGCTATCCCCCTGCTAGGAATATACCCAAAAGAATTTAAAAACTCACATTGGAAAGACAGATGTACACCATTGTTCATAGCAGCTCAGTTCGTGATAGCTCAATCTTGGAAACAACCCAAATGTCCATCAACTGGAGAGTGGATAAAGAAGATGTGTTTTTTTTATAAAATGGAGTATTACTCTGCCATAAAGAATGAC